>CM053246.1:43214781-43359781 GCA_028583405.1 Pogonophryne albipinna
CACCTCCCACTTTACTGTCCCTTCAGACAGACAGGTAGCAGCACCTCCCACCTTACTGTCACTTCAGACAGACAGGTAGCAGCACCTCCCACCTTACAGTCCCTTCAGACAGACAGGTAGCAGCACCTCCCACCTTACTGTCCCTTCAGACAGACAGGTAGCAGCACCTCACACCTTACTGTCCCTTCAGACAGACAGGTAGCAGCACCTCACACTTTACTGTCCCTTCAGACAGACGGGTAGCAGCACCTCCCACCTTACTGTCCCTTCAGACAGACAGGTAGCAGCACCTCCCACCTTACAGTCCCTTCAGACAGACAGGTAGCAGCACCTCCCACCTTACTGTCCCTTCAGACAGACAGGTAGCAGCACCTCACACCTTACTGTCCCTTCAGACAGACAGGTAGCAGCACCTCACACTTTACTGTCCCTTCAGACAGACGGGTAGCAGCACCTCCCACCTTACTGTCCCATGTTATGCCGGCTTTTCTTGGCTTGTTTGAAAGGTGAGTGGAGATGAACAAATGACTAAGCTGCCAGTGCCTCGAGTTTACAGAGGTTAGCCAAAAGACAAAAACAAATACTAAGGTGGTGGCTAATGGATAAGTTAGCTCAAGGTTTAGCTAAGGCAATTTATCATGTGCATACAGGCTAATGTAGCCTACTGTACTTAAAGGTCCCATGTCATGCTTTTCCGGTTAGTACCCAACCCCTTGTGTTATGAAGGTTTTTATGCATGTAAACGGTCTGCAGAGTCAAAACCCCTCAAAGTACTCCCTGTAGCGAGTAAAACTCTAACACAGTTTATGCTGCCCCAAAACGCCTCGTTGGAGATTTTTTATTTTCCATAGTTTACTTCCTGGGTACTGTGACGTGTGAACACCCAGAGGCCACACCCTCTGCCAGCCTTTCACGAAACAAAGCTTCACAAACCTTTCAGCGATTCATGCCGGATATGTACAGCGTAGGGCACTGAAGAACGATGCTGTTCCTACTTTGTTTGGACCAGCGGGAGATTCGAGTACACAACCTGTAAGTATTCATTGTTGTTCGTGTATTTATGATGTTTAAAACAAACAAGGTATCTACCACGACTGTTTGAATGGGTAAACGTTTTTCGGGCTGCTAAGTTGGGATGGCGGAGAAATGCTCTCCGCAGACCCATTCTCACAGCGTTAGAATTTCTAACTCATCAAGCCACACGTATTGTTTTTACTTCGGCTGTGAGTGTTTGTGTGCTCAGGATGAGTTTCGCTTGTTCTCGCTGTATCGCCGACCCGGAAGCCTGTCCGCTCCTCGCAGCAACGAGCCTCGCAACGTCCTGACCAATCAGAGCACACTGGGCTCACAGGGAGGGGGGGGCAGGAGCTCCAACAAGCCGTGTAGGACAGAGAGTGAATACACATACTATACAGAGATGCTGTTTGAGAAACCAATGAGAGTTTGGAAAATTGCACAATTTAAATCTATTCTAGTCGACCTCAACAATGGAATATGATCAGTAGAAATGGCCATGACATGGGCCCTTTAAGGGGAGACACTACAGGTGAATACAGTAAAATGTGTATCTAATAACGTCATCACAATCGCCACATTGATATGCAAATTAGGCGTTAACTAGGCCTAATTAAAATGCGCCAATGTGCATGCCTTTTTTACCAAGGCATTGCAGGTGAAACAAAAATAAAACACATCGTCTCGCAACTTCCCCAGATAGTTACTTTAGTCAAGTCAGTATTTTCCCCTGAAATGTTGTTTAAAAGCAGATTAGCTTTAAATCTATAGATGAATTCAGACAGGTAGTAAAACGAACACCATTTATATGAGGTTTTTGGAAGTTTTCTTTCCATCAGAGTGAAAGAAAACATGGAAGCAAAATAGACCAAAATGTACAAGTACAAGAGAAAACGATATTTTTTCCTCTAATGTCCTGCTTTAAACAGTAACTTCATAATTTTGATTGTTGTCTGCTCTTGGGCGTAGTATTAGTAGAATTCTGTTGAGTATTAAACAATTGCGTGAGTTTGAGGGTATTAAAATACATTTGTCAGTAAGTCTTTTATAAATTATGGGATCACTTGAGCTCCTGCCCCCCAAAATATCTGTGCACGTCCCTGTTCAGGTGTATATCAGTATGTATTGTCTTTACTTTAAAGAGTCTTCCCGAGTACGGACTGTTGGGACTTTAAGGCTGCAGCCACACGGAGACGAAAACAAACCAAATTCGATATCAAAAAAGTCTTCCGTCCACACGGAATCGGCTCAAGAAACGTGTCCGTCCGCACGAGACCGCTCGAACCGCTGGATACGCTGTAGTACATATGATATGCCGGGCCTGTGGCGCTGTACATTCGCCACAAAATACACCAAAAGCAGCGAATAAGACCCCCGAGCATGGTTGCCATGGTTGCCTGGTTGCCCTTCTGTTTATTCTCCGTGGTGGATTTAGCAACATGTAGTTCTCCATGTCCACTTGTTGCTGATGGTTGTGGTAGAGGAGCTGTAGATTTTGTACTATTATCTGTATCATGGTCAGTAGCGTCTGGAGCACGAAAGCAACCCTGTGATCCGCCATTGTTGTTGTTGTTGTTGTTGGCGAAACACATCAGCAATGACGCGGGGTGAGCAGCAGAGGTGGGGAGAGCAGCAGAGGTGGGGAGAGGCGGCGCTATGGCGCGATCGTTATCAGGAAATGATACATTCTAAAATGTATTGTGGAAAAGATGAAATTCAGTTTTGGGTATTTCAATAACCTCTAACACAAAAACAAATAAATTCATGGGTCAACACGCTGAGTTTATTTTTTGGGTGTGCTGTGAGTCTGTGTGAGTCTGAGATTCTGTGAGTCTAAACTAAAGATTCTGTGTGAGTCTGAGATTCTGTGTGCGTCTAAACTAAAGATTCTGTGTGAGTCTGAGATTCTGTGTGCGTCTAAACTAAAGAGTCTGTGTGAGTCTGAGATTCTGTGAGTCTAAACTAAAGATTCTGTGTGAGTCTAAACTAAAGATTCTGTGTGAGTCTGAGATTCCGTGTGAGTCGAAACTAAAGATTCTGTGTGAGTCTGAGATTCCGTGTGAGTCGAAACTAAAGATTCTGTGTGAGTCTGAGATTCCGTGTGATTCTAAACTAAAGATTCTGTGTGAGTCTGAGATTCCGTGTGATTCTAAACTAAAGATTCTGTGTGAGTCGAACCTAAAGATTCTGTGTGAGTCGAACCTAAAGATTCCGTGTGAGTCTGAGATTCCGTGTGAGTCGAACCTAAAGATTCTGTGTGAGTCTGAGATTCCGTGTGAGTCGAAACTAAAGCTTCTGTGTGATTCTAAACTAAAGATTCTGTGTGAGTCTGAGATTCTGTGTGAGTCGAACCTAAAGATTCTGTGTGAGTCTGAGATTCCGTGTGATTCTAAACTAAAGATTCCGTGTGAGTCGAACCTAAAGATTCTGTGTGAGTCTGAGATTCCGTGTGATTCTAAACTAAAGATTCCGTGTGAGTCGAACCTAAAGATTCTGTGTGAGTCTGAGATTCCGTGTGATTCTAAACTAAAGATTCCGTGTGAGTCGAAACTAAAGATTCTGTGTGAGTCTGAGATTCCGTGTGATTCTAAACTAAAGATTCCGTGTGATTCTAAACTAAAGATTCTGTGTGAGTCTGAGATTCCGTGTGATTCTAAACTAAAGATTCTGTGTGAGTCTGAGATTCCGTGTGATTCTAAACTAAAGATTCTGTGTGAGTCTGAGATTCCGTGTGATTCTAAACTAAAGATTCTGTGTGAGTCGAACCTAAAGATTCTGTGTGAGTCTGAGATTCCGTGTGATTCTAAACTAAAGATTCTGTGTGAGTCGAACCTAAAGATTCTGTGTGAGTCTGAGATTCCGTGTGATTCTAAACTAAAGATTCCGTGTGAGTCGAACCTAAAGATTCTGTGTGAGTCTGAGATTCCGTGTGATTCTAAACTAAAGATTCCGTGTGAGTCGAACCTAAAGATTCTGTGTGAGTCTGAGATTCCGTGTGATTCTAAACTAAAGATTCTGTGTGAGTCTGAGATTCCGTGTGATTCTAAACTAAAGATTCTGTGTGAGTCTGAGATTCCGTGTGATTCTAAACTAAAGATTCTGTGTGAGTCTGAGATTCCGTGTGATTCTAAACTAAAGATTCCGTGTGAGTCTGAGATTCCGTGTGAGTCGAACCTAAAGATTCTGTGTGAGTCTGAGATTCCGTGTGAGTCGAAACTAAAGCTTCTGTGTGATTCTAAACTAAAGATTCTGTGTGAGTCTGAGATTCCGTGTGAGTCGAACCTAAAGATTCTGTGTGAGTCTGAGATTCCGTGTGAGTCGAAACTAAAGATTCCGTGTGAGTCGAAACTAAAGATTCTGTGTGAGTCGAAACTAAAGATTCTGTGTGAGTCTGAGATTCCGTGTGAGTCGAAACTAAAGATTCCGTGTGATTCTAAACTAAAGATTCCGTGTGAGTCTGAGATTCCGTGTGATTCTAAACTAAAGATTCTGTGTGAGTCTGAGATTCCGTGTGATTCTAAACTAAAGATTCTGTGTGAGTCTGAGATTCCGTGTGATTCTAAACTAAAGATTCCGTGTGAGTCTGAGATTCCGTGTGAGTCGAACCTAAAGATTCTGTGTGAGTCTGAGATTCCGTGTGAGTCGAAACTAAAGCTTCTGTGTGATTCTAAACTAAAGATTCTGTGTGAGTCTGAGATTCCGTGTGAGTCGAACCTAAAGATTCTGTGTGAGTCTGAGATTCCGTGTGAGTCGAAACTAAAGATTCCGTGTGAGTCGAAACTAAAGATTCTGTGTGAGTCGAAACTAAAGATTCCGTGTGAGTCTGAGATTCCGTGTGAGTCGAAACTAAAGATTCTGTGTGAGTCTGAGATTCCGTGTGATTCTAAACTAAAGATTCTGTGTGAGTCTGAGATTCCGTGTGATTCTAAACTAAAGATTCTGTGTGAGTCTGAGATTCCGTGTGAGTCGAAACTAAAGATTCCGTGTGTGTCGAGATTCCCAGTCGATCGCGAGATGTGTCTAAAGATAGAACAACAATATTCTGTTTTATCGTTAATGTCCTAATCTTCCTGTGCCAGAATATTGCACTTGAATGCATCAAAGCTTTGTGATTGGCGTGACCCCATGTGTCGGGGCGTGGCTGGTGGGCAGTGGGCGCTGTCACTACCCGATCCGTCCCCCTGCCCGATCGGTACTGCGCATGTGCGAGATGGTCCGTCATATTGGACAACTCCGGACGGCAACCCAAGTAGGACACTTGACACAGTGGCTTTTAGCAAAGCTCAAAAAGAAAACTCGAGAGAGATGAGTTATTGTTATTACAACGTGACTTCACTATTATTTAACAACTCTTTTTATTGGGTTCTTTTATTTGGGGTTCAGTACATTGTCAGAATAAGTGAGAAATGGACTTAACTTCTGTTAGACAGCTATCATACTGAATGAATATTTACTGTGAATGTATGCAAAAATGTATGGCATATAGCAGTCTAACAGAAGTTAAATCCATTTCTCACTCCTAGGAGTAAGACAAAATTAATCCCTAACAAATGATATATAAAAAATACATTTCTTATCAGTTCACAAAAGAGCTTTTCTAATTAAAGTCCGGAACATGTATTAACGTACATATTTTAAGCCAAACAATTATATCTTAAAGAAGTTTTGTTGAAGTTTTGTTAAATGGTTACTCAGCGCAGAACAGTTGTGTGGGATATTTTGTGGGGGCAGGGCTGTAAATGTACATTTGTGTGTGCTGTGATACACTCTGTTTGGGCCTGGGGCTGTGGGGAACATTCTGGGCAGATCAGGTCCTGTTGAGGCTCCAACAAGGTTCCTGAATATCTGAGAGGAGGAGCACTACCTGTGATGTATAGCTTGTGGTAATGAATGAGCATGTTGTTGTGTTTGTGTGAAGGTGGAGGCTCTGCTATGGATCAGTGTGAGGACAGAGAGGAGGAAGCCGCCCCCTCTAAAAGCTCTGGGGAACATGACAGCCAGACCAAAGCTCAGAGGTGAGATCTGCAACTGGCCAGGACTCTTCTCCATGTCGCAGCTCAGCACTCATTATTCACTCAAAGCTCTGTGTTTTGTGTTCCAGCCCAGAGCAAACACCGCATTCTGCTGGATCTGAACCTGGACCTATGACCAGTAACCAGCTTACTGCAAGAGACCAGAACCAGGTGTGTGAGTCTCTCTCTACCATCAGCCCTAACTGTATCCCACTGTCACAATATCCCATCTGTCCAGTTCAGGTCCAGGTTATTTCTTTGTACCAGTGGGTAGACTTGGTTTGCAGAAAGCTGTTTTTAAACCTCATGGTTCTACACCTTTAGGAAGATTAACCTCTGGCCCGAAGGAAGAAGCTGAAGTTCAGGTTTCAGGGGGTGGGAGTCTTCATTAAAAATGGAGTCAGACAGCCTCTGTCTGATGAGCGGGGGCTCCAGGTTTAGCTGTGACTCGCCAATCAGTCTGCTAGACCACTTTATGATCTGACTGAGACAGTTTCTGCTCTTTAAAGACAGGTTACCAAACCAAGACATTAAAGGAAAAGACAGAATTGACTGTGCTGACTGTCTTCAAGTTTAGGATTGACTCCCTGAATATCTTTCGTGAAGTCATGAAGTCAAAGGTATTAAAACAAGTTTAGAACCGATTAGGGCATTTGCTAACTCGACATCTGAATTGAAGCCATCCAAAGTCACATGGCAGCTGTTCTTTGGATCCCGAAGTCCTGTTATGGTTTTCAAAAGTAGAAAATACAATAAAACAACATAATGTTCTGTAAGATAAATATGTTCTATCTTGGTATCTTTGCTCTGCAGGGAGAACAGATGGAGACACCTAGAAAAGTCCTATTAAGAATTGTGCAAAGTTTGGGGGAAAAGGACTTTAAAGAATTCAAGTGGTGCCTGCAGGAGGAGGTCCTAGGATTCCCAGGAATCCCAAAGAGTCAACTAGAGAAAGCAGACCGGATGGACACAGTGGATCTGATGTTTCTGTACTACTGCGTGAACACCATTGAAGTGACCAGAGAAGTTTTGAGGGAGATAAATCAGAATTATCTAGAAGAGAAATTATCAAAAATCCCATCAGACCCTAAAGGTAGGTATTTAAAAAAGGGAGTGTGCCAAAAGATAAGTTTTTATGTTTTTTGCACCAGCTGGGCGTAACTCTACGTCCGACGTAGAACCGAAGGTTAAGACCAAACTAAATGTATGACTAGTGCACCACTTAGACTTAAGCCCGCTATGCGTTGCGCTCGGGTGTAACTTTTACGCCTAGTATGGAGCAGGCGTAAATCGGAAAGACACACTAGTATCCATAGTAACGTAAAAACAGGCAAGAAAGAAAATAATGATGGCAGGGCGTCTTGTTCACAGGTTTAACAACGAAAGGGCATTAAGATGAGAGAGTCGTCCGTGATCGAACAAACCCACTGGACATCTATTCGGACAGTGAGCTGATAGAGGTTTCGTTTCGGTAGACAAGCCCTTTTTGAATTAATCGAGGAGATCTCCCCTCAACTCCAGCACGGATCAGAAAGGAACGCTGCGCTCTCCCCTACCTTGCAGGTGCTGGTTACACTCAGATGTTACGCTAACGGGGCCTTTCTTAAAAGTGTACAGTTTGCTTTTGAATGGAGAAGTTCGAGTGTTAAATTATGTAGACGTGTGTTGCTTGGCAACAATTACTGTTTCGCGTGTATTTTTGTGGACGCGCATCTCTAGACCAGGCGCAGCTACGACCGTGACTAGTCAGGCTTGGTGCACTTGGTGTAAATTCAAATCACTAAGTCGGACGTAGCTAAGCCCGACGTTAGAGTTAAAACCTACTTTTTGACGCCCAGCTGATGCACTCCACTCCTGATATACCCCTCAGAGAACCATCACCTCCACATGTTGTCGGGGTTGAGGTACCCCTGAAAGCAGAGAGGTTAGGGTCACTAGTTTCTGGCAAGGTCACCCTGTTGGTTCCAGGTGAGGGGTAGTAAAACCTTTTATAGATCAGCATGTTAGGAATCCAATTACCTTTCCTGGATTAGGGAGACTGGAGTTTGGTGGAATTGTCCAAAAATCTCTTCCTAACCACTATTCCTTAACCTCTGTGAAACATCTTTGGGTTAATGATAGAAGGATTCATCAGGACTTAGGAAAAGAGACTGCTGTGCTTTGAGAGTCTGACCGCACTGACACTATCCAACGTCATTATGATGCGCCAGCCGATGTTATTAAGAAGGAGAAGACGCTTTATTTGATCCCAAATCCTCAGTTGTTCACTCGGTTGTGGTAACACACAGTACAATACACACACATGCACAGGACAGGTGAGAGATGTCTGAGCAAAACAGGCGGCCAGTCTGTCTGGCGCAAGGGAGCAGTGTGGGGTTCTGTGCCTTGCTCAAGGGCAGGAGGTGAACTGGCACCTCTCCAGGAACCAGTCTACACACCCTGTTATTTTGGTACGATCGCCGACCCTTCGGTTCCCAAGACAAATTCCTACGGACTGCGGCACTAAAACACTCTGCTGCATTGGCTGGGAATCGAACCCGGGGTCCAGGCGAGAATTCTACCACTGAACCACCAATGCTATATTAACGAGTTTCTCCTCGTGGGTGATTCCAAAAGCCAGTGTTGGGGATGGGATGGATCAGAGGATTGACCAGAAAGTCATCAGTGGGCTCTGAAGTGGCAGCGAGTCCTTGAGTGCTATGTGTTCCCAGCTACATTTCATTTTGTTCCATGATACAGCTGAAAAAAAATAAAATAGAAAGATTATGTTTGGAATGAGGTTTGTCCTGCCAAACTGTCAGATATCTCAGGAGGGGGAGTCATGGATAAACCCCGGCTGTTTTCCACAGTGTAGGTTAGCTGCTGACTCAGTCTCAGGATGTTGAATGGGACTGATGCACACTGAGTTCAGGAGGCAGAGCTGAGGGCTTGGAGAACAGCTGTTCAGGTGGTCAGAAGGGGCCACAGGGACACACTGTGGAGATTTGTTCTGACATAACATTGGACAGCTGTGATTGAAATTCCTGTTCAATGTTGCATGGAGGCAGACAGTGTCATTCGTCTGTAGGGTTAGCTCTAGACATCAGAGGAGCACATTGCTCAGCCTCACTGGGATTGCTCACTGCAGATTCTGTCCTAGTCATTACTAACGGCCCAGCCCCCTACAGGTGGAAGGAGGTATCATTTGCCATCCAACATGACTTGGTGAGGAAGGGACGGGTTATTACTGGGACCCCCCAGGGTGTCTTGTAGATGGTAGGCTACTGCAGGAGTATACTGCGACTCAGTAAGAGCCATCCACTTCCTGTATAACTGGAGAGAGAGCTGTGTCCACACCCTCAGTGGGTGTTGGGATCTGCTGGTATCGTGCCTCATCTCCCAGCAGCAGGAATAAGAGTCAGTCAGGTTTAGGGCCATGGTTCTCTGTGGGGAAACAGATGGTTCTCTGTGGGGTGGAACTTAGACTGGACATGTACAGATAATTATGCAACAAGATCCAGTGACTTGATATGAGGAAAATAACCTGCTATTTTGTCAGAGATGGGGCCAATTAGAAGGAAATATTTTTGATGTGTCACGATAATTAATTTTGTTGGACGATACATTTTCCCGGAAATGATTGCGATAAACGATAATATTGTCGGCACCGTTGTAAGATCATTTTAGACCACTGACATAATGATAATATATAATAATAATTATAAGTACATCCTTTTTTATTGAACATTCAACATTGCAAATGAAATGTGAAATAATATTTAAATATATAAATTATATATAATAAATAAAACAAATAAATAAAATTATAACAAATTAATTAAATAAATCACACACAACCAAAACAATAAATTAAATAGACTCAGGCTGGAAAACAGAGCTCTCTTGTGGCCAAAACACGAAATTGCATTTGTGAAAATGCAGTAGTAAAAATAGTTTTTCGGGAAGCTGTGGGCTCTCTCTAAGGTTGGTCGTATTGCTAGCTTTTGCTGCTACCTTTTTAAAACAAATGCGACATACCGGCTCATTCAAGTCTGTAGGTTCGCCCCGTTGATTTGGCTTGAATCCAAAATATTCCCACACCGGAGATGTGGAATTAGGTTTCGCAACCAATTCCATTTAACTTCAAATTTCGAGTAAGTCACACGTTGTCCCCTGCTTGTCTCTATATTATTCAATTGGCTGCTACGCTGCTGCACGCAGAGTGTCTTGACCTGGCTGTGTGTGAGCCCCGCCCCTCACAGCGTGCCTGGCTGTGTGTGAGCCCCGCCCCTCACAGTGCGCCGGGCCGGCAGACACAGCACGCCTGGCTAAAATGCTGGTCACATCCTTATGTAAACAAACACGCATGTGAACAGCAATTTATCGAGGTCAGAAAAGTTATCGAGTTCATTTTTTTTTATTGTACGATCAATCAATTACTTATCGCGACAGGCCTAGATGTTTCTTTCATGTAAATATCTTTCTTATTCATTCAGAGATTCTCACTAAGTGCCAAGGTGAACTCAAATCAAACCTGAAGGAAAGAATTGAAGTTTTCAAATGTATGGAAAAATCTGAACTCCTACATGAAATCTACACGGAGATCTACATCACCAGGGGAGACACCACAGAGGTCATCAAGGAACATGAGATCAGATGGATCGAACAAGCATCCAGTAAACCAGACAGACTAGAAACACCCATCACACAAGAAGACCTCTTTAAAGCCCCACCTGAAAGAGGCAAACCAATCAGAGCAGTGATGACAAAGGGAGTGGCTGGCATTGGGAAAACAGTCTTAACACAGAAGTTCACTCTGGACTGGGCTGAAGGCAAAGCCAATCAGGACATCCAGTTCACATTTCCATTCACCTTCAGAGAGCTGAACTTGGTGAGAGAGAACAAGTACAGCTTGGTGGAACTTGTTCATCACTTCTTCAGTGAAACCAGAGACGCAGGAATCTGCAGGTTTGATCAGTTGCCGGTTGTGTTCATCTTTGACGGTCTGGATGAGTGTCGTCTTCCTCTGGACTTCCACAACACTGAGATCCTGACTGATGTCACAGAGTCCACCTCAGTGGATGTGCTGCTGACAAACCTCATCAGGGGGAAGCTGCTTCCCTCTGCTCGCCTCTGGATAACCACACGACCTGCAGCAGCCAATCAGATCCCTCCTGAGTGTGTGGACATGGTGACAGAGGTCCGAGGGTTCACTGACCCACAGAAGGAGGAGTACTTCAGGAAGAGATTCAGAGATCAGGAGCAGGCCGGCACCATCATCTCCCACATCAAGACCTCACGAAGCCTCCACATCATGTGCCACATCCCAGTCTTCTGCTGGATCTCTGCTTCAGTTCTGGAGGACATGTTGAAAACCAGAGGGAGAGGAGAGCTGCCCAAGACCCTGACTGAGATGTACATCCACTTCCTGGTGGTTCAGTCCAAAGTGAACGTGAAGTACCAGGAAAAAAGTGCAACACATTCACACTGGAGTCCAGAGAGCAGGAAGATGATGGAGTCTCTGGGAAAGCTGGCTTTTGAGCAGCTGCAGAAAGGCAACCTGATCTTCTATGAGTCCGACCTGACAGAGTGTGGCATCGATATCAGAGCAGCCTCACTGTACTCAGGAGTGTTCACACAGGTCTTTAGAGAGGAGAGAGGAACGTACACGAACAAGGTGTTCTGCTTCATCCATCTGAGCGTTCAGGAGTTTCTGGCTGCTCTTCATGTCCATCTGACCTTCATCACCTTTGGGGTCAACCTGCTGGCAGAAGAACCAACAACCTCCTGCCTGCCTAAAGTCTTCAGACCAAAACTAACACATCTCCACCAGAGTGCTGTGGACCAGGCCTTACAGAGTCCAAACGGACACCTGGACTTGTTCCTCCGTTTCCTCCTGGGTCTTTCATTGGAGACCAATCGGACCTTATTACAGGACCTGCTGACACAGACAGGAAGTGGCTCACAGACCAACCAGAAAACAGTGAAATACATCAAGAGAAAGATAAGAAAGAACCCGTCTCCGGAAAAGAGCATCAACCTGTTCCACTGTCTGAATGAACTGAATGATCGTTCTCTAGTGGAGGAGATGCAGCGGTACCTGAATTGGGACCCATGGTCCGGTTTCTACACAGATAAACTGTCTCCTGCTCAGTGGTCAGCTCTGGTTTTCATCTTACTGTCATCAAAAGAAAATCTGGACGTGTTTTACCTGAAGGAATACTCTGCTCCAGAGGAGGCTCTTCTGAGGCTGCTGCCAGTGGTCAAAGCCTCCAGGAAAGCTCTGTAAGTGGAGATAAAGCCACATTAACTAGGAACAGTTTGAGACATGAGAATAAAACTCTTTGTGTTCACTGCTGATCTTTCCCCAGGCTGAGTGACTGCAAGCTGTCAGAGAGAAGCTGGGCAGCTCTGTCCTCAGTCCTCAGCTCCCAGTCCTCTGGTCTGAGAGAGCTGGACCTGAGTAACATCGACCTGCAGGATTCAGGAGTGAAGCTGCTGTCTGCTGGACTGGAGAGTCCACACTGTGAACTGAAGACTCTCAGGTCAGGGTTCAGCTGATATCGTGTCACACTGGCTCTCCCATTACCCACCAGTTTAATCTACACAGAAATAGTCTTAATTCCATGTGAGTTTTCTTAGTTTTTTTCATTACAATTAGATGCAGATAATAATCAAAGACAACTTTATTGTCAATCTTCCAGTTTGAGTGCGCAGACAGAGATATCGAATTACTGTTTCCCACAATCCAGAGGATTAAAAAATACAAATATATATAAAAAGAAAACACAACAGTCAATATATACAAAATAATAGTAACTTCCAAACAAATGTGGATGAATATATTACAGTAAAAAATGTACATTAGTCTAAAAAACGGTCCATATGCGTAGAGTGTCTGGTGGTGTGTGTGGGGTGTTAAAGTCCAGGTCCAATGGGGGCAGGGGGAGAGGTGGGAGGGAGGGGAGAGAGTTCAGCCTCCTGACAGCCTGGTGGAAAAAGCTCTTTTTCACTCGGGTGGAGCTCGACCTCAGACTGCGGAACCTTCTCCCTGAAGGCAATCATCAGGGAGTCACATGACATGTTGAAACAACTGGTTATATTTCACACAGGCTCCGCCCTCTACTGGACTCTATGGGTACTACTCTCTATCATGCTGTGCGTGCTTTCACCTACTGAGTTTACTTAAACGTAGCCGGCCAATCGGGGCGAGCCTATCTGAATGCGCGCGCAGGCCCACAGTATATAAGGCGGCTACACCCGCCGCCCACTATCCTATTTTCTCTTCAGACGAGCTGACAACCGAAGAGTTAAACGAACGAAGATTAGAAGAAACGAAAAATGGACTCACCATTACTGGAAGCTCGGCCATGCCCCACCTGCCCTGGTTTGATCGCGGGCGCCGGTCTCCACCACCTCTGCTTAGAGTGTTTGGGAGACCATGATATGGCCGAGGCGGTGCCATTCACGTTCGCCATTCCAGCGGGGCGGATGGCTCCGTTTGCCGTTGTCGGGCACTTCCGGGTCCGGTCCATGGAGGTCCACCGCCCTAGGTGATGGGGGGCGACTGCAAATAAACACGGGTGTGTTGGGCATCTCGCTCATTGCTGGAGATGCCCCTACCTCACCAGATCAGAGCGATTATTTGTAGCTTGATCGTGGCCGCCGCCGTTGTCTGCCGTGTGATATCCCGGTGAGGGATCACGCCGCATGGCACTTTCCAAAAGGACCGTGTTGTTGTTCTCCCGGGCCGGGAGCCCCGTGTTTACGGAAGGGCTCTTTGGATCGATCTCCTTGGTCACGTGAGAGGAAATAACACTGTCCCACACTCCCCGCCCCCTCTGTAAACTCCAGTATAGGAGACAGCAGGTGGGCGCGTGCACGTGAGTGGAATAAACCGAAGTGCTGTCAAAACACTGTGCGGGTTCAAGAGAGAGTGATGTGTGTGTGAGAAACGCATTCAGTGAAAACGATTGCATTTATCCCAGAGTAAGAGTCATCTCTCTCCACATTTCCACATTTCACCATAATGTCCGTTTCAAAGAGATGGCATTAGGACAGAGCTGCGGCCCCACGGGAGCGTGCCGCGGTGCGTTCAAGGACCTCAGTAGAAAATCAGCCCTTTTCTGTGTCAGCCCCCATGCCAAAACTCCCTTCTTATGGAAAGGTTTGGCAGCGGAGTAGGCCACCAGAGAATACTACAGCTTCTTAGCTTTGGCTCCACAGCTGCTGGCATGTCCCCTGAACACAGTTTTGTGGGGAATGGAAGCCCCACTAAAGCTGTGTACTGACAGAGTAGAGGGGCAGGACACTGAGACTGGGTTACTCACTCCAGCTTTGCAGCGTCCCTCCTCCATTCAGTGTCATGAGAGAGGCAAATCTGTCATCCCAGGAGGAGATAGGTTTCCTCTCGGCATGTGCACTCTCAAGTCAGAGAGAAGCGGCACTATTCCCTGTACTTCCCGGTTCCCAAGAAGATAGGAGAATTCAGGCCCATTCTGGATCTTCAATGTCTGAACCAGCACATTGCATGCAAGAAGTTCCATATGTTAACTATGAAACAGTTACTGGGACTGGTGCAGCCAGGCGATTGGTTCACAACCATCGACCTGAAGAACGCTTACTTTCATGGCGAAATTGCTCCAAAACACAAAGTATTTGCGTTTTGCCTTCCAGGGGGTAGCCTACAAGTACAACAGACTGACGTTCGGCTACTCCCTATCCCCACGCACGTTCAGCTACGGCGCTGCAGCCGCTGCGGGACCATGGCATGAGGGTGTTCTTTTATCTGGACGACCTCATAGTCATGGCCAGGTCCAGGGAATGGGCAATGTTTCACACAGCCCAATTGTTCCTACACCTAACCAAGTTGGGTTGAAAAAGAGTTGCGGCCAATTGGAAGAAGAGCTCCCCCATACCTCACCAGCAGGTAGAATATCTGGGGGTGATGCTCGATGCAGGCAGACTACGTGCCACCCTGACAGAAAGCAGGCAGGCATCCCTGCTGCGGGCAGTCTGCAGGCTGCGTCAGGGGGCGACTGTGACAGCTTTGATCATCATGCAGACTTTGGGTCTCATGACGGCTGCTCACTCCGTAGTGCCACTCGGACTCCTGCATGCACGTCGCATGCAGAGGTGATTTACTGGCCTTCGTTTAGATCTCAAGACACAAACGACGTCTGGTGACCATCCCCCCCTCAGTAGAGAGCAACCTCTGATTCTGGGGGTCCCCAGAGAATCTGCGGAGGGGAGCTCCACTGGGGCAAGTGACCTCCTATATCACAGTCTTTACAGACGCTTCAGTGACAGGATGGGGGGGGACGTGCCTAGAGAGAGCTGTAGGTGGTTGCTGGCCTCTGACAGAGGCTCGGCACAGCAACCTCCTGGAGCTGCAAGCAGTGATGCTGGTCCTACAGCACTTCAAACCCTTAATACAGGGCAAACATGTGCTAGTGAGGAGCAACAACCGCACCACAGTGGCGTACATCAACAGGCAGGGCGGAGTCCGCTCAATAGCCTTGTTGACCGCAGCAGAGAACCTGTGGTTGTGGGTTTCACAGATTTTGTTGTCTCTAAGGGCCCTGCACATCCCGGGACGGGAGAACGGGGGGGCCGACCTCATGTCAAGAGGCGGACCCCTGCCAGACGAATGGAGGCTTCACCCGGAGGTGGTGAAGCAGTTCTGGACTCCGTTCGGGAGAGCAGAGGTGGACCTGTTCACCAATCGGCGCAACAGCCACTGTGCCCTGTGGTTCTCCCTGGCCCGGTGGGACAATCCGGAGGGGGTGGACGCATTTGCACATGAGCCATGGCCAAGGAAGCTGCTTTACGCCTTTCCACCGCTGCACCTTATCCCCCCCCCTCCTGGAGAGGGTGAGGCGGGAGCAGCTGTCAGTCATCCTAGTGGCCCCAGATCGCCGCCTGGCGCCGTGGTACGCGGGGTAACACAGATGATGGTGGGCCAGCCCTGGGCTATTCCTCTGGTCTGGGGAGCGCTGTCTCAGGAAGCAGGGGCAATAGGGGCGTTACCCACTCTGGGCCAACCTCTCCAGGCTTGGGTCCTGAGAGGGACAGGCTGAGACAGGTGGGGCTGTCTGACAACATTATTCAGACTATCCAAGCAGCAAGAGCAGAATCCACCACAGCCTGTTACAGGCCAAAGTGGGCGGGATTCCGGCGATGGTGTGAAGGAAGGAGTCTAGAGCCTCTGTCATGCACGCTGGGCTCTATTCTTACCTACTTACAGATACTGGTGGACAGGGGGCTGGCTCATTCCACAATTAAGGTGTATGCAGCAGCCATTTCGTCCTGCCATGAGGGTTTTGGAGGCAGGTCAGCCTTCAGTCAGCCGCTTATGGCGCGGTTTTTGCAGGGGGTCAGGAGGCAGCGCCCAGTAGTGCACGCCTCCACCCCGCAGTGGGACCTGCCGTTGGTGCTCGAGGCTCTGGTCACAGAAACATTTGAGCCCCTGGAGCTCTCCTCCCTGAAAGCACTGTCATGGAAGACAGCATTGCTACTTGCCTTGACTTCGGCCAAAAGAGTGTCCGAGCTTACCGCTCTGTCGGTGCACCCAAGCTGCCTTTTTGATCCGGGGTGACCGTAGCGGGGCGACACTCAGACCGAACCCCTCCTTTACTCCTAAGAGCCCAAGGAGTTTGTTCAGGTCAGGGGCTATTCAGTTCGGTGGCTTTAATCTTCCACCCCATATTGAGGCCAGGGAGGCTAAATTGCACCTCCTCTGCCCAGTGCGTGCGCTAGCATGTTATGTAGAGCGCACGGCTGCCATTAGACGCACTGAACAGCTGTTTGTGTGCTTTGGGGATGGTGAGGCTGGGAGAGCCTTCCACACTATTGCCCACTTGCTACACGGAGCGTGTGTGAGTGTGGGGGACGCGGTGCACTTATGTTTTCCCATGCTCCTGAGGGACCTGGGGAACATGGTGCGCGGTAGGCTCCAGACGGAGTCTCCGCACAGATCTTTTCCATGCACACTCTACACGAGGTAAGCGTGTGTGAGTGTGCCTTATCCAAATTGCGGCCCCAACTTCTCTACGGTTACAACCGGATGGGAGGAAGTGGGGATGCAATGGATGTTAGCCCAAAGCCGGTCAGGGACGGTGTGGTGGGTCGATGTTGTTGGATGACGGGGCGTGTATACATCGGGGCTCCGCCTGTGTGAAATATAACAGGGGGTTACGTATTGTAACCCTAGTTATATAAGCACAGGCGGAGCCCTCTACCTGGGGGCCCTGTCTTTCCTAGTCCGCTCGCTGAAGAGTGTATAGGATAGTGGGCGGCGGGTGTAGCCGCCTTTATATACTGTGGGCCTGCGCGCGCATTCAGGTAGGCTCGCCCCGATTGGCCGGCTACTTTGACGTAAACTCAGTAGGTGAAAGCACGCGCAGCATGATAGAGAGTAGTACCCATAGAGTCCAGTAGAGGGCGGAGCCTGTGCTAGGGTTACAATACGTAACCCCCTGTTTCATATGAATCTCTCTAACGACTGACTGCCAAACACAAATATGTACAGACAGATGTAAAGTAGGCTATTAATAGCTTGCGAAATTATAAAATATTAGGTAATTCAAAACATAGTTCTTCATCACATTCAATATTAAGATCAACATTTTCTCTTTTAAGGTTAACTAGCTGCAAGCTGTCAGAGAGAAGCTGTGCAGCTCTGTCCTCAGTCCTCAGCTCCCAGTCCTCTGGTCTGAGAGAGCTGGACCTGAGTAACAACGACCTGCAGGATTCAGGAGTGAAGCTGCTGTCTGCTGGACTGGAGAGTCCACACTGTGAACTGGAGACTCTCAGGTCAGGGTTCACCTTTTATTTTCAAGCAGTTCAACTCTTTTCATCCATCTTTTTGTTCATGTTGATGAAGATGGTCCACCTCTGTATGATTTTCCTGCTCATGTGACTTTTTAAAGCCCTGAGTTTACTGTATTCCCTGGTTCCAGTCTGTCAGGCTGTCTGGTCTCAGAGGAAGGCTGTGTTTCTCTGGCTTCAGCTCTGAGCTCCAGCCCCTCCCATCTGAGAGAGCTGGACCTGAGCTACAATCATCCAGGAGACTCAGGAGAGAAGCTGCTGTCTGCTGGACTGGAGGACCCCCTCTGGAGACTGGACACTCTCAGGTATGGACAGACTGACTTCCTCATATTTTTCTAATGTCATCTCCTTCATCTCTGGTCTTCCATCATGAAGGACGTCTCATTTCCCTTGATTATGTTCACAGCAGTGAGTTAACCTTGAAGTCTTATTACATGGAAACAGCCGTTCAGTCCAAACATCAGAACCACTGGTTCCTGGCTCTAGGGAGGATGATGATGGTCAGTTTATGAATGTGGTTCTGACTGAGATATCTCACCAACTGCTAAATGTGTTGAGATGAGATTCTGTTTTTCGATCCCTAGAGGGTTGATCCTGACTTTTCCACCGCACCACCGTGAAATATGATTGAATTGATAAAGACTCTCTGATTATCTTTACATCACTTCTTCTTCTTCTTCTGCTCTTGAGTGCATGCTGAGAGTGAGTTGGAAGAACGGTGCTGGTCCGCTCTCAAACGCCATGGTGAAAGATGATCTTTCCCGGCTGACTTCGGAGGCAGGGAATCAAATCAGCAAATCTCCTCTATTAAAGCGTGTAGTGTCTCACAGGAGACAGCTGTATGTGATTATAAACAATCGGGATGAGGACCTTGTTACAAGCTGGCTCTTTTTGTCACAAAAGGAACGAATATTTAAACAAAAGTTGCCCAAAACAATCATTTATTTATAGAATCCAAACTGGTCACAAATAACAAATGATCAAGCTGAGGAGTGCTGGCCTGGTGCACAGGGCATGGCAGCAGAGAGAGAGCCAGCTCACAGCTGGAGAGGCCGCTGACGGTCCAGGAGCTGCACGCCGCCCTGCAAGGCATGCTGGGACGGCCTCTCCGTAGAGTTTTATAAAGCCTACCGGGACGTCTTATCAAAAGATCTTTTAGACGTCTTTAATGAAAGTCTGGCCTCTGCATGCAGCGGGGCCGGAGCTGAGCGATGCCCGGGCCTTGGGCTCTCTGCTGGGTCTGCACTCTTGTGAAAAAGCATAACTAAAAATGGACTGAAGGACAGGGCCTCCCCTGTGTGGAGCACCAGACTGGGTGCAGGAAGCGGACCCCCAGTGGAGAGTCTTACACGGTGCCATCGCCTCCAATTCTTTCATTTCTGTTATTAATCCTGCTGTTCTTAACAATTGTCCATTTAGTGGTTTTAGAGAGACTGTGTTCCATGTTTTGAGCAAGACACTCACGGGTTCCTTCTCTCTTTTAACATTGGGTTTTAGTCTCTTTAATGCCGTTTTTACTGAGAGCGTTTTTATCATGGGGCTCCCGACAAAAAACAAGCAATGAAAAGTGGCAGCTCCTAAACTTCCTCTCAGGTGAAGCAAACATGGCCATTCATTTAAGCAGAAAGAACAGAAACGGGCAAGAGGCAAAAGCGATCTCTCTGTGTAGCATCAGAGCCAGACTCTCTTTATAAACACATTGGGGGTCTAGACACTTTTAAGCGTTGGTGCTACAACGACATCGTGTGTTCTGTAGTGAACGACGATTTGCACTTTGCACCAGTTTTTATTTATTATTTTAAGTAAATCCATGTTGTGCACAATGAAGCACTTTAATTTAAGTATATGTACCTTTGTTAAATATGTAAAAGTGTTTTTGCAAAAGTCTTCTTCTTCCTCCACGTCTCTCTGTCCCACAGACAGACTGAGCTCTGCTTCAGCTTGAACAGCAGCTAGGACTCGTGTTGGATAGACAATCACCCTGACTGTCACAGTCTGCTTTCTCACTCACCTATTTTCTGCATTAACATTCTTAGTCACCTGGTAGTCACACCCTGTCTCTCTCTCTCACTCTGTTACACCCATCAGCTCCATTAGTATTTAGGCCCACTTCACTTTCACCTCAGTGCCAGATCGTACTTTGCAGCATGCCAGTCTTTCCCGCATTACCCTTCAGATTGCTCTCCCGGTTTCGACCCTGCCTGCCCCTGACCAGCCTGCCTCGCCTGCTCCCTGACCCGTTCTGTACCTACGACTCCCGTCTTGCTTACTCCTGGAACCCTCGTCTGTCCCCGACCAGCCTGCCTCGCCTGCTCCCTGACCCGTTCTGTACCTACGACTCCCGTCTTGCTTACTCCTGGAACCCTCGCCTGTCCCCGACCAGCCTGCCTCGCCTGCTCCCTGACCCGGTCTGTACCTACGACTCCTGTCTTGCTTTCTCCTGGAACCCTCGCCTGTCCCCGACCAGCCTGCCTCGCCTGCTCCCTGACCCGGTCTGTACCTACGACTCCCGTCTTGCTTACTCCTGGAACCCTCGCCTGTCCCCGACCAGCCTGCCTCGCCTGCTCCCTGACCCGGTCTGTATCTACGACTCCCGTCTTGCTTTCTCCTGGAACCCTCGCCTGTCCCTGACCAGCCTGCCTCGCCTGCTCCCTGACCCGTTCTGTACCTGCGACTCCCGTCCTGCTTACTCCTGGAACCCTCGCCTGTCCCCGACCAGCCTGCCTCGCCTGCTCCCTGACCCGTTCTGTACCTGTGACTCCCGTCCTGCTTACTCCTGGAACCCTCGCCTGTCCCCGACCAGCCCTTTGCTTATAATAAAGCTGGTTACCGACTATCCCTGGTTTCCCGTGTGTTGCATTTTGGTTCTCAGCTCGTTTGTGACACTGACTGTGTTTCTTCCTCCAGGCTGGACCATGGTGGAGAGCAGAGGCTAAAACCAGGTCTGAGGAAGTGTAAGTGTGGATCAGTCAGCTTCTCTCTAGAGACAAAGATGATGGAGGTGGTATTTATTCATTAAAACATGACATCTTGAAGCTTTATAGAAAGGACCACTAACAGAGAGTAAAGCCTTCAGGTGGGTCTGGTGATAAACTGCTGTCTGTCTCTCATCAGATTCCTGTGAACTCACCCTGGACTCAAACACAGCACACAGAAAACTCAAAGTGTCTGAGGACAACAGGAAGGTGACATGTGTGGGAGAGGAGCAGCCATATCCTGATCATCCAGAGAGGTTTGACTCCTATCCTCAGCTGATGTGCAGAGAAGCTCTGACTGGTCGCTGTTACTGGGAGGTCGAGTGGAGCGGAGAGGTTGCTATATCAGTGACTTCAAGAGGAATCAAGAGGAGAGGAAAGAATAGGGACTGTTTGTTTGGAGGGAGTGATGAGTCCTGGAGTCTGGGCTACTCTTTTTATGGTTACACTCTCTGGTACGGTACGATGGCAATACACTGGTCCTCGTCCTCCTCCTCGTCCTCCTCCTCCTCTCGTAGAGTAGCAGTGTATCTGGATCATCCTGCTGGCTCTCTCTCCTTCTACGAAGTCTCCTCTGACACACTGACCCACCTCCACACCCTCAGAACCAAATTCACTGAACCTCTCTACGCTGGGTTTGGGGTCTGGTCTGATGACTCCTCAATGTCGCTGTGTCCTCTGTAGGAGGAGACCACTTCCTGTCCTGGGGTTTAAATGTTGGTGTTTTAAATCGAGGCTTCTCATTGGTTAACATGTGTCTCACTGATTGTGTCTTTACTGTCAGAAGTGTGTTTTTGTCTTTCTTAAAATGTTCAGATTAGATGAGATCTCCTGCAGCTCGCCGTGTCGAACACACTGTGTTGATTTTCAATGTAATAATGTTTTTTTGAAGCAACGTATTAAAGCTGATACTGAAGACTGTAGTGATCGTCATTACGTTTAATAAAGGTTTATAGACAAAAAACAGCGTCCATGATCTCATGAATTCAACCTGTTTGGCAAATCCTTCTTGATTCAATGTTTGATACAAAAGGTTTAACATGACGAAGATAAGGTATTATCATTTACACGTGAAGTATCACAAGTATGACACACTTCATGTAAGGCAGGGTCAGCAGCCTTAACCCTCCAGGTGAGTGCTAACCTGCATATGTTGTGCTAATTAGCATCATAGCCCATGTGGACAACTGGCTACCATGAGTAGTGTTGAGACCATAGGATAGCGAGCACAAGATGAACATTATTACCTCGACTTTGGACAATTTATAATCAAATAAATAAGCAATCTGTGCAATCCAAATGACCCAGAGTCCCCTAAATCTTTCAAATGGACCCACAATGCATCAGAATCAGTCCACAGAGAGTACAGATATGGCCTCTTTCTGGCTCAAACTGACATTTATGATCCTGAAAATGTCAGAAATGGACTGCTAAGTGTGTAAATGTCCCAACATGTGCAGGTTAGCATCCAGCAGTTTCTCTGTGAGACCCCACTCTACATTTCTATCAGAACACTTTGGGCTCTCAACATGTCCAGGTTCAGGACTCTATGAGCTGCAGACAGACTTATTTGATAACACTGCTCAAACTGTTTAATAGATAAATGCTGGAAGTCTGTTGCTATTTGTTCCTTCAAATAATAAGATACGAAGCAGCCGTGTGTTTGTTCTGGGAATACCTTTCAAGATTACAATATTTTCGGGTTTTCTCATTTCTTCTGATATCATGCAGGTGAGGCAGCAGCGTTGAGGAGAAACGGAGTCGCTACCTGCAGAATTCAACTGTCTGGTTCCTACGAGACTTGCCTTCATTCTGATTTACTATGGTTGCTTTTTCAGGCCGATACACTTATGGCGCATTTCGCGTACCCGGCCTGTTTTTGTTTGCGTTTCCACTCGGCGTAGTTCCGGCTAGCGGGTACTATTTCACAGTTTTTTTGGCCCCATAAAATCGAGGTTCTTAGCGGGCCAACAACCGGGCTGAGTCGGGCTGAGTATGCTAAACTAGTGAGAGAATCGCTGGCAAGGGAGCTACAACTACAACAAGATGAACATATTTGACCGTGATTTAATTGTAATACACGTTTCAAAATGATGCCGAAGTAACAACATACTGATACCGGTTAGTAAACACCATGAATTAATGCTTTGACAAGTCTGCAGACAGACAGCAGGCGAAACACCTTTTAAAATGCGTGTTTTCTGAATGGAGCTTGGCTAAGCTAACGTTATATATGCTCCGACCGTCCACACTCACAACAACGGCCTACAGACATAAATAAACCAGCGACTGTATTCTCCATGACACAGACAGTCTGTGGTTTGTACTTGTTTGAAGTGGACCTATCATGCTATATTTGAATAATATATTGTAGGGCCATACCCATATAAAACATGTCTGTGAAGTTTTTTTTCAAAATACCAAACTGATCCTGCATTTTAGCCATGCCTCATTTCGCTCTATTTGCTCTATTCCAGCCCTGTCTTCACAAGGGCTGATTCTGTGGCAAATGAGCTGCAGCTGACCACGCCCCCCTGCAAAGTAGGGGGCGAGGCACCAGCGTCATGTTACCATGCTGGTACCATGCCACGGCAACCTCTCATTCCCCTGATAGGTGGAGAGTTGCCCATATAGGCGGAGCTCCCCGTTTCTGACGTCAGAACAATTTCAAATCTGTATCAGATCTGTTGCAGCCCCTTTTTTAGAGATTTGGTTATGGAGGAAAAGAGAGAGGGTTGTGTTTTCTGACACTTGGTGAGTTCCCTGACACACCGGGGACACATATTCATGTATACAAGACGTACACAAGTGCATTTTGCATGATAGGTCCCCTTTAAGTTTTGTCTAGTTCTTTGGTCTGCAGAAAAACGGGACGAACTTCAAGATGAAGATTTTTATATATTTTAAAAGTGGGATTGATACCGTTGTTATAAAATGTTATATTCTGGAAAATGTCCCATTCTTTAGGAACAAATGGGCTGACTCCAAACCATATTTTCCATATTTTAATATGGCACCAATTTAAAAATATATTATTAATAAAAAGGCGATCAAAACCAAAATGGAAAATATTTTAGTTTTTTAATTAGAATTTCCTTTGTCTCTCTATCTGTACCTGTGTACCCCTTCTGTTCACGTTTTGTGTGTGTAAATAATATATGAATATTTTATGTTTTTCTTGATTAAATACATCTGTTTGTTGAGCACATCCAAGCAGAACCAGAAATGATGTACGGCTGCACCATCTGAAGAAAATGCATTTAAGTTGCCTGATAAAATATAAAAGAGCCAAAATGATGAGTTAATCATTTAATTGTAAAGTGTAAAAACGATAGAACATTGGTGAAGGAAACTGAACAGGTGGTTAATTTATGTTAATTGGTTGCTCTCTACAGGTGAGGAGAGACCCCGCCCTCCTGACCATCAGCTGGTCGAGCTGTGATTTATCAGCTGGTCTGAAGGAGGCCTTTAGGTTTTTAAAAAGGACAGGAATTATATTAGTATTCTGGGAAGAGCAGGAGCAGGAGCAGGAGCAGAGCGAGCAGGAGCTGGAGCTGGAGCAGGAGCAGGAGCTGGAGCAGGAGCTGGAGCTGGAGCAGGAGCTGGAGCTGGAGCAGGAGCAGGAGCAGGAGCAGGAGCAGGAGAAGGAGCTGGAGCAGGAGCTGGAGCAGGAGCTGGAGCAGGAGCTGGAGCTGGAGCAGGAGCTGGAGCAGGAGCTGGAGCAGGAGCTGGAGCAGGAGCTGGAGCAGGAGCAGGAGCAGGAGCAGGAGCTGGAGCTGGAGCAGGAGCAGGAGCTGGAGCAGGAGCAGGAGCTGGAGCAGGAGCTGGAGCAGGAGCAGGAGCAGGAGCAGGAGCAGGAGCAGGAGCAGGAGCAGGAGCAGGAGCAGGAGCAGGAGCAGGAGCAGGAGCAGGAGCTGGAGCAGGAGCAGGAGCAGGGAGCAGGAGCAGGAGCAGGAGCAGGAGCAGGAGCAGGAGCAGGAGCAGGAGCAGGAGCAGGAGCAGGAGCAGGAGCAGGAGCAGGAGCAGGAGCAGGAGCAGGAGCAGGAGCAGGAGCAGGAGCAGGAGCAGGAGAAGGAGCAGGAGACACTGTTTACCTTTCTGAGTGAAACTGGGGTAGGTCAAAACATGTAACATTAGGTTAGAATAGATCATGGGTTTTTGTTTGTCACACAGGGCTAAATAACACATTATTCGTTACGAAAGAACATGCAACAGGTACATGTGAGTATTGTGGTCATTATGAAAACAGGAGAGCACATTTCTTTGCAATGTCTCAAATACCATGACGAAGGTTTGTTACTAAAGGAAGCACTGCACAGAAATCAAACCGAATTAAATATAGTAGTAGAGATGTTGAGAAGGAGTTCAGGTGATTTGCATACAGGGCAGTGTTTAGCTTTTTAGAAAGGACAGGAATTATATTAAGAATTTGGATTAACACCGAGCTGCTGATCCACTCCATTTCTGAAGGTGGCGGTAAAGGCTCCTGAAAGCTGTTTCCCATCTGCCATATAAGTATAGAAGAAGAAACCAGAGCCAGAGAGGAGCCAACAGGAGGTGAGAAACACTGCTCATCTGATCTTAATACTCGTTATAATTAAGAAATATATTGATGTTTTGTCTTTTCAGGCAGGCCTCTGTCTCCCACGTGTTCGATGCTAATTAGCATATGAGCTAATGTTGTTGATTAGCTCATATGCTAATGTATTTATCCTCTTAAAGTCTCCTCTCTGCAGCTTTCCCGTGTATATATGATGATTAAAATGTTGGTAGGGACAACTGAATCTTTGTGTAGAATGCCAACCTCTCTGACTGCACGGGAACAAGTGAAACTATTCTGTTTTAGAGCTAGCTGCTACATGTGCTAACTAGCTGCTGCATGTGCTAACTAGCTGCTGCATGTACAGGAGTTTACAGATTTAGATGTGTTGCAGTTTTTAACTAAATGCATTTTTAAAGATGTATATTAATGTTATCTCCTTCTCTGGCTGCAGGCCTTGCGACAGGATCTCTACAAAATGGAGCTGAACATTAAATGGTGAGGAAACAGAAATGACTTCATTATAACGACGCTGAAGTTGGCTTTCGGCCATTCGGCAGTTAAGGGGAAAGTTAAGAGACATTTAATTTACAGCGCTGAGCGAACAATCCTCCGTGTTTGTACCTCCTTAAATCGCTGCATAGCCGATGTATCTGGACTGGATTATCCCAGAGAGGCTAAACATTCTTTATAACACCGTTTGAGATTTGTGAAAATGCAAAGGCTGCAGCAGCTCTGTGCCCTGATGTGAGCTACATAGTCTGTCTTTTGGAGTATGTGGTGTTCTACGGCTCTGTGCCTGTTAGCATGTTAGCCTAGCTCCTGCTGGGTGACAGACCCTGCAGTTTGTGATGGACTCTTACCGCTGATGCACTGGCAGAAAGAACATAGTGCGAGGCCTGGTCTCCTGAAAAGCAGGTGCAGCCTACAAACAAGAGCAGGGAGGAGGAGACACGTGTTGGCACAGTCATGCATTACAATCATAAAACAGAACAACAGCAACCGTTAGCCAAAAGCAAAGCAGCATGAGCAGAACGGAAAGTTACCAGATCAGAGTACTTCTACTTTTACTCAGTACTAGATCAGAGTACTTCTACTTTTACTCAGTACTAGATCAGAGTACTTCTACTTTAACTCAGTACTAGATCAGAGTACTTCTACTTTAACTCAGTACTAGATCAGAGTACTTCTCCACCTCTGCTCTGATTGGTAAACTGGTGATGTTTCATTATATAAGAGTAGTGGACAGAAGTGATTTCTAAAACTTAATGGCTGAAGTTTAACTGATAGCATGCTAATGTTAGCAGTGTGCTATTTCACTGATTACTAAAGTGAAGCAGTTTTTCCAGATGTGTTTTTAATCCGAGTTCTTGATGTTGTTCAGGTGGAAGAAGAAGTCTCTGAGCTGGGAACCTCCTCAGATCCTCTGCTGTGAGTTACTCTTTCTGCTCAATGAAGAAACTACAGATTTTAAGTGGAAGTTTGTGATGATTTAGTATAAGAGTAGTGGACAGATGTGATATCTGAGAAACCATACGCTGACACTTCCATTTAAAGCTCTATAGTGTCTTTGTCTCCATGTTGTGGAGCTAACGAGGGTTTGTGTCCACAGGTCTCAGAGACATGGAGCAACATGTGAAGCTGAACAGACTGCCCAACACATACTCGCCACCGGCCCTTTATATAGACCGGCCTCTTGGACACCGGGCTGCAGGACACCGAGTTGGACCTCTGACGTTACACGGAGCAACATGTGAAGCTGAAACGAGGTGAGCCTCAGAGTTTCTTAAAGGCTTCCCCTCTCTCGTCTGTGATGACAGCATTTGCTACTCTCGACTACCTGGATGACGATACCTCCAACCCACCAGTTGATCTATCTGAGGCTCACACAGCGAGAATAAGACACTCTGAATATTAGAGATGGAGCTCATTTTACTCTGTGTTCCTGCAGGAGATGACCTCCAGCTGACCTCCAGGTGACCTCCAGATCAGGTGATGCATCCATCATGTCTCAGCACCCTTTAAATGAATCTAAATGATGATCTTGTAACAAAACATTGGGAATCTCTCTGAGTCAGAGTGAAAGAAGACTTGTATCTGATGCGTGCAGATGAACGCCTCTTTATTGAAACATGCCTTTTCTAAAGTGAGTCCTCTCTCTTGCAGCTGGTCCTCTGACCCTCCTCTCCTCATTACCCTGGACTCAGTGGCAGGTGAGTTAGATATTCTGCTAGAGCAGCATTAATGAAGAGCTCCGACACCGTGATGAGAGCATAGTTCAGCAGATGAAACATGAAGAACAAGAGCATTTGTCTTTCGCTCCTAGCTGAGTGTCGGCCTGAAAGACATGGAGGACACTGGACTCCTGAAGCACTTGCTAACACTTCCTCTCTTGATTGACAGAAAGCAGACTGAGGCAGCGCTCCATGTGAAGGTGAGTTAAATGGAGGAACAGCAGAGTTGAAGGATGTCTGATACCGTGATGAGAGCATAGTTCAGCAGATGAAACATGAAGAACAAGAGCATTTGTCTTTCGCTCCTAGCTGAGTATCAGCTGTAGTTCTGCTGAGCCTCAGGTGTTTCTCTCTCTGTGATAATGAGACCCCTCTGTTTAATTCAGACATGAAGACCCCCTGCTGTCCAGGACTCCCACCTTCAGGCCTCCTGTGTTCCTGGTGAGCATCACAGATTAGCATTTAGCCGCTAACATGACTCAGATGTGATGAACATGAATCAGGTCTCTGATCCCGTTGAGGAAAATTAGCATTTAATCTGATCTGAGTTAGCTTCAGGGAAACTAACGGGCTTTTTATTCTGGGTTGATTTACACAACTCTTCTGTGCTTTCAGATCCAATCAGCTGTGAGGGTCGATCAGCTGTGAGGGTCGATCAGCTGTGAGGGTCGATCAGCTGTTCAGAGGGACTTCAGGTGAGAATCTGATCCTCTCCTGAGACTTTAGGAAGACTGAGGGTTCAGTGATGTTTACAAATGTCTGACCTGAACTACAATGTGGAACAATCTGTGACTGAGAACCCAGAGGAGAGAACCACAATCACTTTGAATTAATATATGTATTGAATTGTAATAGAGTAACACAAGCAACCTGTTGCTGACTAATAAGATGTGATGTCCTTCTCCTCAGGAAAGAGCCGGTCAGACTGAACATGGGACACTTGAGGACATGAAGGTGGGTCTCATCAGGAGTGTGTTATCAGAGTGTGTGTGGCGTTAATGAAACACTACCTGTGATGAAAAGATTCTGCCAAATGATCTCTCGTGATTATACCCCTACCGTTCCATTATTTTCTGAGGCTGTGTGCTCACTGGACATTTAGTTGTTGCTGCTGTTCTGTCACTGTGCTCTCATAGAAATGTAGTTTTTAAATGAGACTTTGTGTCCCTTCTCCTCCAGGAAAGACCCTCCTCTGTCAGACTGAACACGGACGTTTGAGGACTGGAAGCTAAGGTGCGTCTCATCAGGAGTGATCAGTTTCTATGAACGCTACCTGTGATGATAAGATTCTGCCAAATGATCTCTCGTGATTATACCCCTACCGTTCCATTATGTTCTGAGGCTGTGTGCGCTCCAACGCCTCTGCTGAGTCTCTACCTTTAGTTCTAATGAGAGTTTGTTTCTGTCCAAAGAAGCCCCTCCAGGAACTGCTCTGGGATCAGCCTCACATCAGGTGAAGCCCCTCCCCTTCTGGACCAATATCTGCTCTGGGATCAGCCTCTCATCAGGTGAAGCCCCGCCCCTTCAGGACCAGGATCTGCTCTGGGATCAGCCTCTCCAGGTGAAGCCCCGCCCCTTCAGGACCAGGATCTGCTCTGGGATCAGCCTCTCACCAGGTGAAGCCCCGCCCCTTCAGGACCAGGATCTGCTCTGGGATCAGCCTCTCCAGGTGAAGCCCCGCCCCTTCAGGACCAGGATCTGCTCTGGGATCAGCCTCTCCAGGTGAAGCCCCTTCAGGACCAGGATCTGCTCTGGGATCAGCCTCACATCAGGTGAAGCCCCTCCCCTTCTGGACCAATATCGGCTCTGGGATCAGCCTCATCAGGTGAAGCCCCGCCCCTTCAGGACCAGGATCTGCTCTGGGATCAGCCTCACCAGGTGAAGCCCCTTCAGGACCAGGATCTGCTCTGGGATCAGCCTCTCACCAGGTGAAGCCCCGCCCCTTCAGGACCAGGATCTGCTCTGGGATCAGCCTCTCACCAGGTGAAGCCCCGCTCCTTCAGGACCAGGATCTGCTCTGGGATCAGCCTCTCCAGGTGAAGCTCTCTCTGATACCTGCACGTCTCTGAAAGCTGTAGCTGATGATCTGTTGAAACATTGGGAATCTCTCTGAGTCAGAGTGAAAGAGAACTGTTTTCTGATGCAGAGCAGACTCTCTGATCTGTGCTCTGGAGGAAGGCTGCTTCTAACTGCTCTCTTCTCTTCTCAGGTGCTGAGCTTCAGAGACATCAAGGCTGTGTTTGTGGAAATAAAGAGTGAACTGAATCCTGTGCCTGATGTCTTTCATTAACATGTGTAGAGACTCTGTGCTCAAAACATGCAGGATGTGCTCTGATTGGTTAACGAGGTAGACTTCTCATTACATCATCCTACAGATACTTTAATGATGATGCTTCCTTTTTAGACCTGGACTGTAATGACTTTTTACTGAGTCCTCTTCACTAAGTTTCAGTGTCTCTTAGCTGCAACTATATTCCCCCTCTGGGACTAATGAGGGATTCTGACTCTTTAAATAATAAATGATGCATTGTTTATACTAAATGCATTACAGAAAGTCTCCTCAGCTTTTTATGAATTTAATAATTGACTTGTTAGGAATGTCTATAAAATATATTAAGTTGACTCCAGTATATTCACATTTGTTAGTGCTTTCATGTCAATTCGGTGAACATATGATGCATTAAATGATCGTGAGGATGATAATTACATAGTTTGTTTGAGCCGGGCTGCATTTCCTGATGAAAAAACAAACCGATGTTTTTTGTATAGTTGTCGTACGCCAACGTGGATTAAACAACATTATTTTGAGTTCCAGTGTGGCAGGTTTTAATCACTGCACCCCCTGGTGGATCCATTGCAGCTGGTTTCATAATAATTTAATTTATTTATCAAGGGGGGGTATCAACTCATGGGGGGGGGGTTTCCTTTCAGCAAGGGCCAACCCCGTGCCGGTCACGGACCCACCACGGTAGAGGCGTCCGAAATGAGGTGCTACATATGTAGATATGAAAAGCTGAAATACTGACCTTTTGTCTCGTATACATTTTTTTATTTCAAAACCAATTGTTTTCAGTGTACAGCAAAAATAAAGCAATTGGCCTCGCTGTTCCAATAGTTTGAGGGCACTGTACCAAGCTGCTCTGGTTGACTCCTCCTCAAAGCCACAAGTCCTGTTCAATTGCTTGTGAGAGCCACATTCTCTCCTGTCCCTCATCTCCTACATTATCTGCTGAGACAATGGGTAAGTGCGTATGTTTTCTGTTAAATGACTGGTAGTTATAGTAGATCAAACGCGTGTGTGTAAATGTTTGGCCATTTATAATAAGACCTCAGAGTTTCATTATTCTGCTACATTTTCATGATGACTAAGTGATTCTGTTGGGGACACCAAAGCGGGCCCGGCGCCACGAGGGGGCAACGGTTGTATTCTTTGCCCCGTCACTTTGAGCATCATTCATCCATCAACAAGTACAATAAATATCACTATTATTAAATAACTTTACATAATTATCTTCCCCAATTCACGTTCCTATGTTTGGATCAGATATGTGGGCAGGCAGTCGAGCAACGTGTACAAAAGCCTCAACCCCAGGTGAGCTTGTAGTCTTAATTAATGTTAGCGTGTGTGCTTGGCTGTAAACACAGTGGGATGCGGGACCAACACGTCCCCGTCTTTGGTGGCCGGTACCCGGTTGAAACTCCCGAAAATGTTCCCGTTTTTGAATGTGCGTTAAAAAACAGAGCAAGGTGGAATAAAATGTTACATGTCAGTAAAAACAGAGTAACAGTGTTGTGCCTTTTGTTCTCCATATATTAGCGTTCTTCTACTTCTACTACTTGTTCTTCTTCTTCAATGTAACTGCCCACGAAATATTGGACAAAAGAAGTAGTCAACTAAATCTATAGTATTACAACAAAAGTGCTTTAAACGAGGTAAGTTACGAATGTTCTCAATCGTCATGTGTGGGATTGAATATTCAATTAGTTTAGATGTATTCATCAAACTTTACACAACTCTGTGAAAACAAGATGAAATCAACAAAAAACAAGAGACTACAGATAGCACCACACATGATGGTTACTTGTTATTTAGGGCTGCCTGTATGGATCAGGCTTTTGCCAAAGCGAGCCCTTTTACTAGAATAATAATATGTTATGTATTATATAAACCGTATTGGTACAATGAGCGACATCTAGTGACGGATTTTGGAACATTGATTTGATTTTTCTCATGGCAGTTAGACTCTAGAGACAAACCAGGGGACTTCATTTTTAATCTGTGTCTGTCCATTTGGTGAAGTGTTTTATCCAATATTACATTTGGTTTATATATTAGTCACTTTCTTATGAAATGCCAGGTTTTAGGCTTTGGTTTGAACATCCAATTATTCAATACTTTAATCCTGACATGACTAGAGTAAGTAAATCTGTATCGGAAGACGAGTTAAGGGATAGAGGAGAAAAGGTTATGGTATAATTACAGAGCCTGTCAATTTATAAATTCACTAAATCAATGTTAGTCTGTTAACAAAAGTGCAGCCATCCATCTATCAACTATCTACTATCTGTTATTAAAGATCAGAGGAAAAGAACAGAACGAGAGTGTTTGGAAAGCTAAACATTCAACCTGGAAAAGGTATAGCAGTGAAACATTAACTTCATCAAAAGTGTTCTCATTTTCCTTTTAAATATATGTGTAAGGGTTGCACTAGACTTTTTCGCTACTCGTCAGACAGGACGGACAGGATCGTAAAATTCCTGTCAAAATCCAGTATTACCCGTCGGCCTTTACACAACTCTGTCAGTCTTGCTCAAAGCCTTTCATGAGTTTCACTGGAACTCAGGGCTGCCCCCTGGCCAACTTGTGGCCCACCCAGGGGTCTGTACCAGTGGCGGCTGGCCCAAAGAGGGCGATAGGGCGTCGCCCTCCCAAAACCACACAAACATTATTATTAATAATAACAATAATAATAATACTAATTAATTATATAAATTGTCAATATGTGTGTTTAAAATATGGAATGCACACAGAAATATGTGTAAAATATGATTTTAAAATAATTTGCGCAAAATATATGCTTTTCCAAATTCCTAGTACACTGTATGACTGAAGTACTGTGCTGGGGCGATGGAAAAATCGCCCCACGGAGGCGGGTCTTTGTAGCAGGTTAGCCGATTGCTGATTCAAGATATGAATGTGTGTCATAAAATATAGCCAATCAGCGTCCTCAAAACTGCTCCTGGAGGGGCGATTATTATATCGCCCCAAGTAAGCAACTGCTACGCAGCTGGACGACGGCCACAGGATTGCGGTGGGGAAACACAACGAGGAAGTGGATAAAACAGGCATATTTTATCCAAAATAATGAAGTTTTGTGGGGCTTTTGAGTTGGCTTTGCGTGGGCGTGACGAGGCTGGCTCTTCAGTCAACCCTGGCTCATTCAGGGGATTGGTGGATTTTGTTTCCTCCCTGCACACTGTGCTGGAGGAGCATCTAAAGACCGCCCCTGTTTTTAAAGGCACGTCAAAGACGTACACCACATTGATTTTAAGAATAATAATAATAATTATTAGTTTGTTACATCTTCAGCTATTTGTATTACTGTTGCCGCATAAGATGAGGCCCCCTCCGCAAGGTGAGGCCCCACGCAGTCTGCGCCATCTGCGTGTCGGGAGGGGCGGCCCTGCTTGAACCTCTGATGACAAACTCAAACAAATGTTTCTGGTGTGAACGTTGGCAGATTTGCAGGTCATCAAAAGCATGTACAAAATTGTGTTGCTATTTTACTCTTATGTGCAGAAAGAAGGCCAACGCTCACCCCGCAGCAGGCAACTGAACTGACAGTGCAACTTTATGGAGTGACCATAACTGAGATCTCCACCCTGCCTAGTTATATTGACCAGAACTTCCTCATTGTGGACACAGAGGGTACCAAGTATGTCCTGAAGATCATGAACTCAGAAGGCAGCAAAAATGCCACTAAGCTGGAGGTTCAGACCTTTGCCTTGTCCTTTCTACGGCAGCATGGAGTTCCTGCTCAAACCGCCTTGCCCACCACCACGGGGAAGCTGTTGAGTATGGAGGAAATAGGTAACAGCAAAAACATCCAGTGACAGTCCAATTGTATTAAATGTAACTTTGCTTAAGTCATAAAAAACAAAGACAACTGAGTGAATCTCAAGCACATGCTGCAAGAGGTGGGTGGTTAATGTCTGAAGGAGCCTTTGCCCTTACGAATACAAAAATGGGCCCAATCCTTTAACAACGTGATTAAGTATCATCTTAAATTAGCCTATTTCCCTAAAAGAATATAGATTGTATTAATTTGAAACAATTATAATCATTTCCACAGACTAGAGTCTAAATCACCCATCATTCATGAATGTAGGTAGGTGTCCATTTTTTAAATATATTTGCTGCTACTTGCTTGCGGCATGTGCATTGTTGCTTGATTTCCTGCTACCGGAGGCACACTGCCAGCTCCATCTGTTGGTTTAGAAATACGTCAAACGATGGCTTGAAAGAAAAAAAGAAGTTCACAAATAATGAAATAAAATGTTGAAAAACAGTAAACTATTAAAAAGTTCATTTGATCAAAGAAACACATCATATATTCTGAAGCATCGCCATTCTCTCTATATATTTATCTTAAACAGGACAAGCAGCACACTTTCATACCTGAATATGAATCATTTGGATGAATCGTAGTCAAAGCAAGACACTGTAACCGTGTGAATGTACTGTGTTTGAATATATATGTAGATACTAATATATAGGAATAAGTTCAATCATTATTCATCAGATGACAAAATTGGACTGTAAAAGGACTTTTGAGGCGAAGTCCCTCCCTTTCCTCCATGGGACCTTATTTCGGAAAAAGTATGCATTGAAGTCAATGGAGAGAGAAAGATTATCTTTCCATCCCGTTTGAATTGTGCCACGAATTACACACATGATGTTTGTCAATTTAAAAGATAATTTTACAAGTCAAAAAAATAAAAATGTGTCGTCAAACTGTGAAGTAACACTTTTTTGTGTGTGAAACCGCTCAATGAACTACATCTCCCGTCTCGCACCCAGACGGCCGTCACGTTGAAACATTTCACTTCTTTCTTTCAGAACGAGGAGGAAAGTATTAAAAGAGGTGAAAATCACTCCAAGTCTGGGCACGTTGAGAGCTGTGCATACACACAAGGGGAGTTAGTCGGTTCCGTGAGAGCCAGCATGCGGGACCGGGATTTGTAGTCTTTCTAGTTGTGTATTTTTCAGTCTTATATTTCAACAGTTTTACGACAAACTTAAAATTATTTTTTAAGATAAGACAAACATCATGTGTGTAATTCGTGGCACAATTAAAACGGGGTCGAGAGATAATCTCTCTCTCTCCATTGACTTCAATACATGCTTTTTCCGAAATAAGGTCCCATGGGTTGGAAGTAGATGGGCGTGACTTCGCCTAGAACCGCAGCGACGCGTCCTAAAACCCGGAGGTAAACTCCTTCCGGTTCCTTCGTCAACAAAGCAATACAAGTTCTCCATAGGATTTTGGAAAATAGCTGGAAATCAGGTCTGTGGTTGAGACACATTTAAGAGACGGATCACGTTTTGTTCAGCCGGATAATCTCCACTTGTCTACCCTACTTTTATAATTTTCGAATCATAAATCTAGTCGCCAGAAGAAAAATGCTAACGTGATGCTATAAACTACAGCAGGGTCGCTGCTTCAACGTCACGCCAACTTCAGATCCATATTCAAACACACAGATTCTAAATGGAACGAGTTGAAGCGTTTGTTTGAACACTTTGCAGGAGGCAGGGACTTGCTTTCAAGCAGAACAGAAACTAACTTAGAGGAGTGTTTACGTGTTCGGCGTAATGACGTACAACGGCCTCCACGACTTCTGTAGTCCTGTTCAGCCACTTGGTAACAACCATCGTTTTTCAGACACGTCAACTCTTCAGAAATCACCAGCGGGGTCACTGCTGATGGATTTAATGTCGTAGAACAAAACGTGACCCGTCTCTTCAATGTGTCTCAACCACAGACCTTATTTGGAGCTATTTTCCAAAACCCTATGGAGAAATCCCGTTGCTTTTTGTGGAAGGAACCGGACGTTGTAAAAATGCTAACTTACTTCCGGGTTTTAGGACGCGTCACTGCGGTTCAACCTTTTTGTAAAGACTATTCCTTCTGGCCCTTTGCCTTTAGAGGGAAACCTGGAAAGAGGTAGAGAAAGGGTTGAATCACAGGAAAAGGAGGTGTGATTTGAACATGAGCTGCCCGGTCTACCAGGTTAGCTATCTGAAATGTATTGTTCTATAGTTCTTATATTAGTTGTATTATATCTTTGACTGAACACAAATTATACTCATCATGATTGAATGAAACCAACATCTCAAGCCCTGCCCAGTGTTAATTATCCGAGAGAAGATGCAGGCATGGCCTTGTGTCCATTATGATGAGACAGTGTTATGTGAATCCTTAAAGTTATGTGATACTTACCTCAAAATGTTTTCTGTGTGTTTCCACCTTGCCTTATTAGACTGCGGACATGGGGCTCAGACCTACTGTGTGAGGCTGATGACTTATCTTCCTGGAAAAACACTTGCAGAATCTCCAGGCACGATGCAAGATCTTTATCATGTGGGCAGGTTCATTGCTTTCATGGACAAGACTTTGCAAAAAGTAAGTGGAAAAGTCAAACTTGTATCTTTCCACATATTTCTAATACACATGCAGCTGTTCTAAAGGTACTGTATTTTATGCGTCTTCAAGTTTTGTCTGCTTAAGACCGAATTATATTGTCAGTAGTTGATGTAGGACAAATATTAGCTAACACGCTAGCTACTGTATGTCCACTTAAAATGTCCTTCATCTTTTTTACGTCAGACTGATCGAAAGGTTTTGATTAAAAAAAGCATACAAAACTTTTTATGTACTTTTATTCATGTACCTGTGTTATTCATGTTTTATTATCCTTGCTTTTAAATGTGTGTTTTAAAAGGCCACTTGATAATATGTGTCTGCTGCACCATTTCTTAATGTTTTAATAGTTGTAAAGCACTTTGAATCGCCTTGTGTTGAAAGGTGCTGGATAGCTACACTTGCCTTGGCTCACTATTGAACACATACCATTTTTGTCCAAGCTGGAATCTCCAAACCTGGATGTCTTACAGAATAATTGTGATGAAGAATGGAGTTTATCCAACGTCCATCTTGTAGAGCGCTACCTATCAGTGATGGATGGAGAACCCCTGCAGGAAGTGATCAAAGCAGTCATCCAACAGTTTAAATCATGCGTGCTGCCCAAAATCGGCTCTTTCCAAAAAGGTTTGTTATGTTCTGAATTCCTTTGGTTAATATTCTGCTTGTTTGGTTAAATTATGATTTTTATTTTTTTATACAGGTGTAGATCTCATTGAGACACAAGGTCTCATTTCAAGAGAGACCTGTCAGTGGTAACACGACCACACAAAGTCACAGACAGGACACTAAACACAGAGGCAACACTCAAATACAACATCGTAAAAAAGTAGTCATTGAAATCCATATACAGTCAGATAGAACAGGTGCAAACACCCACAGGTGGTTTCTCCAGCTTTTTTAAAATGAGTTTAAAATCCGTGATGAGTCAAAGTGGTCCGCTTAAGTTCCTGCTGAAGTGTGTTCCAGGTCGAGGGGGCAGAGTACGATATGGCTTTTTTCCCAAGCACCGTGCGGACCGAGGGGACGGACAGAGTGATGTCATTTTGAGATCGTAGTCTATAGCTGTACTGGTTGTGTGATATGTAAGTGGATGTGAAGAGGGGCAGCAGTCCAAGCATAGAGGTATAGATGAGTTTGTACCAGCGCAGTGATAATGATGTCCAGTTGACTAAAGAGTACAGCGTGCAGTGGTGTGTGAGGGGTTTACAGTTGGTTATGAACCTCAGAGCCCCATGGTAAACAGAGTGATTATTGACATGATTATATTATATTAGAATCTTTAATGACCACACAGCCAGGCCGGTGGAATTCGTGTTCAGTGCAGATTATTACAGCTTGTTCCAGACAATAAACAGACAATAAACAGACAATAAACAGACAATAAAAAGACAATAAACAGACAATAAAAAGACAATAAACAGACAATAAACAGACAATAAAAAGACAATAAACAGACAATAAACAGACAATAAACAGACAATAAACAGACAATAAAAAGACAATAAACAGACAATAAAAAGACAATAAACAGACAATAAACAGACAATAAACAGACAATAAACAGACAATAAACAGACAATAAAAAGACAATAAACAGACAATAAACAGACAATAAACAGACAATAAAAAGACAATAAACAGACAATAAAAAGACAATAAACAGACAATAAACAGACAATAAACAGACAATAAAAAGACAATAAACAGACAATAAACAGACAATAAAAAGACAATAAACAGACAATAAACAGACAATAAAAAGACAATAAACAGACAATAAACAGACAATAAACAGACAATAAAAAGACAATAAACAGACAATAAACAGACAATAAACAGACAATAAAAAGACAATAAACAGACAATAAACAGACAATAAAAAGACAATAAACAGACAATAAACAGACAATAAACAGACAATAAAAAGACAATAAACAGACAATAAAAAGACAATAAAAAGACAATAAACAGACAATAAACAGACAATAAACAGACAATAAAAAGACAATAAACAGACAATAAACAGACAATAAACAGACAATAAACAGACAATAAAAAGACAATAAAAAGACAATAAACAGACAATAAACAGACAATAAAAAGACAATAAACAGACAATAAACAGACAATAAACAGACAATAAAAAGACAATAAAAAGACAATAAACAGACAATAAACAGACAATAAAAAGACAATAAACAGACAATAAACAGACAATAAACAGACAATAAACAGACAATAAAAAGACAATAAACAGACAATAAACAGACAATAAAAAGACAATAAACAGACAATAAAAAGACAATAAACAGACAATAAACAGACAATAAACAGACAATAAACAGACAATAAACAGACAATAAAAAGACAATAAACAGACAATAAACAGACAATAAAAAGACAATAAACAGACAATAAACAGACAATAAAAAGACAATAAACAGACAATAAACAGACAATAAACAGACAATAAACAGACAATAAACAGACAATAAACAGACAATAAAAAGACAATAAACAGACAATAAACAGACAATAAACAGACAATAAACAGACAATAAACAGACAATAAACAGACAATAAAAAGACAATAAACAGACAATAAACAGACAATAAACAGACAATAAACAGACAATAAACAGACAATAAAAAGACAATAAACAGACAATAAACAGACAATAAACAGACAATAAACAGACAATAAACAGACAATAAACAGACAATAAAAAGACAATAAACAGACAATAAACAGACAATAAACAGACAATAAAAACACAATAAACAGACAATAAACAGACAATAAACAGACAATAAACAGACAATAAAAAGACAATAAACAGACAATAAACAGACAATAAACAGACAATAAAAAGACAATAAACAGACAATAAACAGACAATAAAAAGACAATAAAAAGACAATAAACAGACAATAAACAGACAATAAACAGACAATAAAAAGACAATAAACAGACAATAAACAGACAATAAACAGACAATAAACAGACAATAAAAAGACAATAAACAGACAATAAACAGACAATAAACAGACAATAAACAGACAATAAACAGACAATAAACAGACAATAAAAAGACAATAAACAGACAATAAACAGACAATAAAAAGACAATAAAAAGACAATAAACAGACAATAAAAAGACAATAAACAGACAATAAACAGACAATAAACAGACAATAAAAAGACAATAAACAGACAATAAAAAGACAATAAACAGACAATAAACAGACAATAAAAAGACAATAAACAGACAATAAACAGACAATAAACAGACAATAAACAGACAATAAACAGACAATAAACAGACAATAAAAAGACAATAAACAGACAATAAACAGACAATAAACAGACAATAAACAGACAATAAAAAGACAATAAACAGACACAGCACAGGGCAAAGACATACATCATGACATATATACATAAAGTTCAAGGTGTGCTGGATTGTGATTGTTCATTGGGGTTATTTAGAGTCCATTAGTGTCCGTAATGCAAAGGGGAAGAAGCTGTTTTTGAAGCGGGCGGACAGTGAGCTGTAGCGCCTCCCTGAGGGCAGAAGTTGGAAGTCACGGTGAGCTGGGTGGGAGGGGTCAGAAATGATTTTCTTTGCCCTTGTGACAGTTCGTTGGTGAAGTGATTCGAGTGATGCAAGGGGGTTTTGTAATTGTTAACAGGGTGCATGCTAATCCAGTCGAGAATGCTAAAGAATGGTATTTGACAATTACACAACGACAATGCTAGAAGCGGTGTGGCCTTTGTACAGGGAGCCACAACAACGTGCAGTCTATGGGCCATAGTTCATATGTTGTCACCATTTAACCATTATTTTAACCACAATCTTCTAATTACCTTAAAACTGCTGCATCGAGTATTAATGTTCCTCTATTGGTCCACCACATTTGTTCGTAGTGAAATATCTCCACAACTCCTCGACAGGGTAAGGTCATATTTTGTACACATCCCCAAAGGATGAGTCCTTCTGTCTCGGGTCTCCTGACCTCCTGTTTTATCTTTAGCAACACCAGAAAGTTGAAATTTGCAGTTGTGATTGTAATTGCTCAGCCATTGGTTGGATTACCATGCAATTTGTTTCACACAATTATGTCCCCCTTCGACCTTGACTATAATCAATTCACAATTTCTATTGGCAATAAGGGTGGCCAATTTCTCTTCCAATGCCCCTTAAAGGTGGTGTAGGTAAGTTTGAGAAACTGGCTCGAGATACACTTGTTGTTATATTCCATGGAATGCTCTTAACATCCCGATAGCAATGAATATCTGAAGTACTTTGACAAAAAATCCATAAAAACATATCAGTGGAAGCCGTGTCGCTGTAAAAAGCACGACCAATCATCTGAGCCGGCTAAAGTAACTGGATGGCCTACCTGCCTGTCAGCCTTCCATCGGGGCACAAACTTATCTCGTGCCCTCATTGGTCATGTGCACGTTTGTGTGTGTTGGAGGAGGGGCTCTGTGAGGAAGGGGCAGATTTTCTCCGGCTGTGTATTTTCAAATTCTAGCCACTCGAGCTGGTTTCTCCAAAAGTACCATCCCCACCTTTAAGTTGAATTGATCAGAGCAAATCCAAAAGTGATAAACCGAGCCATTACCTCTACACTATGGCAACATATCAATTGCTTGTTTTCCTCTATGGAAAAGGTGCATTTGTTCAAATGAGTGTACCGTTCCTCCACAACAGTACATTCAATGACACAAAGTTTATTCTATTTTTTTCATAGGAATAATACATGGAGACACAAACGACAAAAACATCATTGTGACACCTGTAGGCAACGGTCGTCATGAGGTGTCAGGCGTGCTGGACTTTTCTTCCCTCATGAATGATTGCTATGTATTTGAACTGGCAGGAACAATCGCGTACATGATGCTGGAGAACCCCAGTCCATTGGATGTAGGTGGAGCAATACTTACAGGTTGGGAGAGCATCATGGTACTCAATGAAGACGAAAGGGAATGCCTCTACCTGCTGGTGCTCGGCCCGTTGTGCCAGTCTCTGGTTTATGGCCGGTACAATTTAAAAAAATACCCAGACAACGAGAACTACCTCCTGGTTACAGCCAAAAATGGGACTCGGATTCTTACTCAAATGTGGGAGATGGGAAAGAAAGAAGTAGAAAGAAAATGGTTTACAGATGCCAGCACATTCTCAGTCAATGAATAAGGACATGTTATCAATGAATAAGGACATGTTATCAATGGATAAGGACATGTTATCAATGGATGAGGACATGTTATCAATGGATGAGGACATGTTATCAATGGATGAGGACATGTTATCAATGGATGAGGACATGTTATCAATGGATGAGGATATAGATTTGCTAGAAGAAAGAGATTTGCAATGACAAAGAATGAATTTTCCGAGTCTTTGAAATAACATTTTTGATTTGTATCATATTTGACAAAAAAATATAGGTAGGGGGGGGTGTGGTGGTGAAGCAGGTCTTTGAGGTAGGGGGGGGGGGGGGTGTGGTGGTGCTGCAGGTCTGTGAGGTAGGGGGGGGGTGGTGTGGTGGTGAAGCAGGTCTTTGAGGTAGGGGGAGGGGGGTGGTGTGGTGGTGCTGCAGGTCTGTGAGGTAGGGGGGGGGGTGGTGTGGTGGTGAAGCAGGTCTGTGAGGTAGGGGGGGGGGTGGTGTGGTGGTGAAGCAGGTCTGTGAGGTAGGGGGAGGGGGGTGGTGTGGTGGTGAAGCAGGTCTGTGAGGTAGGGGGGGGGTGGTGTGGTGGTGCTGCAGGTCTGTGAGGTAGGGGGGGGGTGGTGTGGTGGTGAAGCAGGTCTGTGAGGTAGGGGGAGGGGGGTGGTGTGGTGGTGAAGCAGGTCTGTGAGGTAGGGGGGGGGGTGGTGTGGTGGTGAAGCAGGTCTGTGAGGTAGGGGGAGGGGGGTGGTGTGGGTGGTGAAGCAGGTCTGTGAGGTAGGGGGGGGTGGTGTGGTGGTGCTGCAGGTCTGTGAGGTAGGGGGGGGGTGGTGTGGTGGTGCTGCAGGTCTGTGAGGTAGGGGGGGGGGGTGGTGTGGTGGTGAAGCAGGTCTGTGAGGTAGGGGGGGGTGGTGTGGTGGTGTTGTAGGTCTGTGAGGTAGGGGGGGGGGGTGTGGTGGTGAAGCAGGTCTGTGAGGTAGGGGGGGGGGGGTGTGGTGGTGAAGCAGGTCTGTGAGGTAGGGGGGGCGGGGCTGATTGTTGAGGGCTTTGTGAATAATCAGGAGGACTTTGAAGTGGATTATTTGACGGACGGGGAGCCAGTGGAGGTTCTGGAGGACGGAGTGATGTGGTCTCGGGAGCGGGTTAGGAGGCGGGCAGCAGAGTTCTGGATATGTTGAGGAGGTTGGATGGGATATCGTAGGGGACCTGGAGACAATAACACGCAACAACCAATACGATGAGGGAGTCAGCGTGAATGTTAACAAAAGTGTATTCCTTGTACAAAAATAACTGACGAAAAATACTCTTAAGTGAGGAGGAGGAGGAGGAGGAGGAGGAGGAGACAAAGGAGATTGTGCCAAACTAAATAAATAAGTATAACAAAACCTGTCTCTACATCTATCCACTGAAACCTAAACTCAAACTAAAACCCTCACTAACTAAGCTACTAAGAACTGGACAAAGCAAAAGACGGGTGGCAACAATCCGCTAACCTGTGTGTCTAACATTAGTTACCTACGTGATGAGATGTACCACACACACACACACACACACACACACACACACACACACACTTACACTTACATAAATAGAGAGCACTCTCCTCATAACGTAACACAATCAGAGACTGGATGCATGCAGAGCTGTCATTGGCTGAGATCAGTCCGGCCGTGCGTCACGACTCTTTGAAACATCTCTGTTGCCGGAAATACATCCGCGAAGGAGCCGTGGAGGACCCATCAGTGTATCCTCGGTTAGAGCTCCTCCAGAGAGCCTCCTCGATGCTCGATGCTCGGTCCACTCCTCGATGTGCATTTAGAGAAATGAGATGTCCTTCAACATGGCGCGCTGAAATCCATTTCCGGGTCACTACCGGAGGACCGAGGAGCCAAGGAGTCGAGGAGGGGGAATGAAAGAATTGAGAAGCCTTCAGGGAGTATAGAAAAAGCAGGAGGGAAGGAAAACAGCACAAGTACATCCTGCCTGGCTCGTAACATTCTCATTTAAAGTTGTTTGTCTCTGTTGTTGAAAAAGCATGACATATTTGATTGTAGCTCAAAAATCCTAATAAAGCTTTTGACTTTAATATTCCAACTAAATACATTTTAAACATGGCTTCATGTGTTCAGATGTCTTTTCTGGAAATGTGTCACTCACTCAATTGTTTACCCTAAATTAATATGTAGAGTCTTCGGAATGATACTGTATTATTAAAGAGTCCTCTCCTGCTGATGTTCAGGTGTATATCAGTATGTAGTGTCTCTACTTTAAAGAGTCCTCTCCTGCTGATGTTCAGGTGTATATCAGTATGTAGTGTCTCTACTTTAAAGAGTCCTCTCCTGCTGATGTTCAGGTGTATATCAGTATGTAGTGTCTCTACTTTAAAGAGTCCTCTCCTGCTGATGTTCAGGTGTATATCAGTATGTAGTGTCTCTACTTTAAAGAGTCCTCTCCTGCTGATGTTCAGGTGTATATCAGTATGTGGTGTCTCTACTTTAAAGAGTCCTCTCCTGCTGATGTTCAGGTGTATATCAGTATGTAGTGTCTCTACTTTAAAGAGTCCTCTCCTGCTGATGTTCAGGTGTATATCAGTATGTAGTGTCTCTACTTTAAAGAGTCCTCTCCTGCTGATGTTCAGGTGTATATCAGTATGTAGTGTCTCTACTTTAAAGAGTCCTCTCCTGCTGATGTTCAGGTGTATATCAGTATGTAGTGTCTCTACTTTAAAGAGTCCTCTCCTGCTGATGTTCAGGTGGATATCAGTATGTAGTGTCTCTACTTTAAAGAGTCCTCTCCTGCTGATGTTCAGGTGTATATCAGTATGTAGTGTCTCTACTTTAAAGAGTCCTCTCCTGCTGATGTTCAGCTGTATATCAGTATGTAGTGTCTCTACTTTAAAGAGTCCTCTCCTGCTGATGTTCAGGTGTATATCAGTATGTAGTGTCTCTACTTTAAAGAGTCCTCTCCTGCTGATGTTCAGGTGTGTATCAGTATGTAGTGTCTCTACTTTAAAGAGTCCTCTCCTGCTGATGTTCAGGTGTATATCAGTATGTAGTGTCTCTACTTTAAAGAGTCCTCTCCTGCTGATGTTCAGGTGTATATCAGTATGTAGTGTCTCTACTTTAAAGAGTCCTCTCCTGCTGATGTTCAGGTGTATATCAGTATGTAGTGTCTCTACTTTAAAGAGTCCTCTCCTGCTGATGTTCAGGTGTATATCAGTATGTAGTGTCTCTACTTTAAAGAGTCCTCTCCTGCTGATGTTCAGGTGTATATCAGTATGTAGTGTCTCTACTTTAAAGAGTCCTCTCCTGCTGATGTTCAGGTGTATATCAGTATGTAGTGTCTCTACTTTAAAGAGTCCTCTCCTGCTGATGTTCAGGTGTATATCAGTATGTAGTGTCTCTACTTTAAAGAGTCCTCTCCTGCTGATGTTCAGGTGTATATCAGTATGTAGTGTCTCTACTTTAAAGAGTCCTCTCCTGCTGATGTTCAGGTGTATATCAGTATGTAGTGTCTCTACTTTAAAGAGTCCTCTCCTGCTGATGTTCAGGTGTATATCAGTATGTAGTGTCTCTACTTTAAAGAGTCCTCTCCTGCTGATGTTCAGGTGTGTATCAGTATGTAGTGTCTCTACTTTAAAGAGTCCTCTCCTGCTGATGTTCAGGTGTATATCAGTATGTAGTGTCTCTACTTTAAAGAGTCCTCTCCTGCTGATGTTCAGGTGTATATCAGTATGTAGTGTCTCTACTTTAAAGAGTCCTCTCCTGCTGATGTTCAGGTGTATATCAGTATGTAGTGTCTCTACTTTAAAGAGTCCTCTCCTGCTGATGTCCAGGTGTATATCAGTATGTAGTGTCTCTACTTTAAAGAGTTCTCTCCTGCTGATGTTCAGGTGTAAAAACAGACAGAATCTCACAGGAATGAACTCATGGAGATTTAATATTATGCATCAATAGGAACATCTCTTACAATCAATGGTTATGGTCAAAAAGAAATGAAGACATGATGATTGCTCTCTACCAGGCGAGTGGTACTGACATTTATGGCAAGGCCTCGATTCAATATAATAAACAAAGACAGAAAACATGGAGGGAAAGTAAACGAACTAAGGGATCTTTATTTGGCTCGTTTCTAGAAAGGCGTTCGATAAGAGGATCCATTTACTCTCAGACACACGTTACTCCGTCTGATTTTAAATCACATTCACTCACGCCTAATATCCAGAGCAGACGATCCGGGATGTTCTTGTGCATTTCCAGGTCAAAGTTTCTTTCTTTCTTTATTTAGAGCCAACCTATGATCGTGAAGAGCGCGGTCGGACTCACATCGACCCCTTAATTGTGAGAAAACAAGGAAACTGAAAGACAGAAATATGTAAACACTCATTTGTTCATAAATGCCTTCAGGAACCATGTTGATCTGTGTCCGAACGCAAGCCCCTTTAGCCGCATCACGGACCCCCTAAATCCCTCCCTATATTGCATATGTCCCCCGTTCAGATGCTATGGCTTACTCTGCTTCTGGAAAACAAAACAACGTGGGAGACAAAACATAAAAATGGAATGATCCCTAAAGCCGTCACATCCTCAGATATTTGTACACTATTGCCAGAAAGAAAAACAAAAGAAAGAATATATATTTATATATCCGTCGTATGTATTTCTATAATATAAACACAGCTAGTTGCAGGCAGGTGGGGGGTTTTAACGCCCCCCCCCCCGCCCATTTAAGATTTACACCGTTATATATAAGGCTGTCAGACTCTCAGGGGGCAGCCTTCTCGTTTCCTCAGTCGTTCCCTGAGATGTAGAGCGCCGTTTTTTAACTGGTCAAGGTTCGTTTTTTCGTATTCACCACCAACCACACACACCTTGCCCCCCCCCCCCCCCTCCATTAATAAAAACCCAGGTTTGTGCAGGGACTCTGCTGAGAGGTGAGGGTGTGGGGGGGGAAGGGAGACAGCATCCCTCAGGTTGGCGTTTTGATGGAGGTGGCACAGGAACAGGAAGTGACCAAATAAGGAGAGGAGCTGTTTTTCCAGTCGTCTCATTGGTTGTTGTTTTTCAGTCAAATGCAAAGCTGTCTTCAATCGTCAGTCGTTCCAAGGCTGGGAGAAGTGTTTTTTTTGCAAAAGAGTTCTTATGAAGACTCTGCCGTGTGTGTGTGTGTGTGTGTGTGTGTGTGTGTCAGTGTGTGTGTGTCTCTGTGTGTGTGTGTGTCAGTGTGTGTGTGTGTCAGTGTGTGTGTGTGTGTCAGTGTGTGTGTGGTCTCAGTGTGTGTGTGGTCTCAGTGTGTGTGTGTGGTCTCAGTGTGTGTGTGTGTGTGTGGTCTCAGTGTGTGTGTGTGTGTGTTGTGGTCTCAGTGTGTGTGTGTGTGTGGTCTCAGTGTGTGTGTGTGTGTGTGTGTGGTCTCAGTGTGTGTGTGTGTGTGTGTGTGTAGTCTCAGTGTGTGTGTGTGTGGTCTCAGTGTGTGTGTGTGTGTGTGGTCTCAGTGTGTGTGTGTGGTCTCAGTGTGTGTGTGTGTGTGGTCTCAGTGTGTGTGTGTGTGTGGTCTCAGTGTGTGTGTGGTCTCAGTGTGTGTGTGGTCTCAGTGTGTGTGTGTGTGTGTGTGGTCTCAGTGTGTGTGTGTGTGGTCTCAGTGTGTGTGTGTGGTCTCAGTGTGTGTGGTGTGTGTGGTCTCAGTGTGTGTGTGTGTGTGTGTGTGTGTGGTCTCAGTGTGTGTGTGTGTGTGTGTGTGTGGTCTCAGTGTGTGTGTGTGTGTGTGTGTGTGTGTGTGTGTGTGTGTGTGTGGTCTCAGTGTGTGTGTGTGGTCTCAGTGTGTGTGTGTGGTGTGTGTGGTCTCAGTGTGTGTGTGTGTGTGTGTGTGTGTGTGTGTGGTCTCAGTGTGTGTGTGTGTGTGTGGTCTCAGTGTGTGTGTGTGTGTGTGTGTGTGTGTGTGTGTGTGTGTGTGGTCTCAGTGCCCCCCCTGGGAGTTATATCTCTTGAGTAGGGGCTCGTCGTAAACCCAGACCTCTCCGTCCTCGTGGAAAAGCTGCAGAGAAGAAGAAATCCCAGCTTTTAGAGTCAAATATTGGGAAAACGTGACATTAAACGGCGAGTTATCTGATACACGCCTGTGTGTACGAGTGAAATGGAGACGTTTGCATTACATGTCCTTTTATTTGAAAACAATAACGAGCATTATGTAGAATTTTCGACCCTAAAACGGCTCATTAATCCGTTCAGTTTCACTTTACATTAAAAACAACAAGATATTATTTTTCTATTTGATTCCGTTTGCTTTGGGATTTTATGAGTTCACAATAATCACAACGTTTCTGGCAGATTATACAAACAAAATGGATGTTTCTAATAACGTGTTATTTGTGAATGAAAAAGAAACAATGATTGAATCAGACTTGTCTTTAAGACATTTTAATAATAACATTTAACGCATTTATTGAACTTATTAATTTAATACCTTTGGAGACATTATTGGTTAAAGACAATTCAATATCAAATAGACCCTGATTTTAAGGAATTTATTGCATTTCAAGACTTTTTTTAAAGAGAGTTTACAAGATCAAAGAACTGGTACCTAAAAACTACAATAAACCAGAATAAAAACTACAACTCCCACGTGTTTGCATTTTTGTGACTCTTGAAAGATTGTTTTAAGTCATTTTAATTCCATTTAATGCTTTTTTTTAAGGTGAAATATAAATATTGACACAGTCAGGGCCCGTCCACACAGCGGCGTGCGCTGAAGCTTCAACGCTTCTGCCCATTCACTTTGAATGGGGTGACGTCACTTTTAGCCGAACTGCATTGTGGGAAGCGACGTGGAGCGTTGCTCGCTTCAAAAGTTGAGCAATGTTTAACTGTTGGCGCCTCGGCAGACGCGTCAGCCAATGAAATCCCGTTTATGCAAATCTGCCAGTACAAGCGCTAGCCAATCAAACCGCGTGTATGCTGGGAGAGACCACGCAGGTCATTTCCTCATATTCAAAAAAATGGAGGGAAAATTCATTATAGCGGTAGAGAATCACCCGGTGCTGAATGATCAGTCTCTGTTCATCTACCGGGATACAACCGGAGGAGCGAGGCATGGAGGGAGGAGGCAGAGAGGGAGGAGGCATGGAGGGAGGAGGCATGGAGGAGCGAGGCATGGAGGGAGGTGGCATGGAGGGAGGTGGCAGAGAGGGAGGTGGCATGGAGGAGTGAGGCATGGAGGGAGGAGGCATGGAGGGAGGAGGCATGGAGGGAGGTGGCATGGAGGGAGGTGGCATGGAGGGAGGAGGCATGGAGAGAGACACCTCCAAGCGTCAACGCACGCCGCTGTGTGGACGGGCCGTTAAACCAAATAAGACCCTACTTTAACTGAATGTATTGCCTTTCAAGAATATATTTTTTTAGAGATTTTACAGCAAAAAACGACTAAAATAAAATCCAACTTAGCATTTTGTGACTTTTGAATGCAAAGTTAATACCATTTAAGGCTTTATTTATTTCAGATGATTGAATTTAACAGCTTTAAGGACTCTACCCTGTTTGTAGTCCATAATAATCTAATATCAGCAGTTACTCCTCACCCGGGTCTCCCACTGCTGCTCGTTCTCCTTCCTCTCTCGAGCCTCTCCTCTCTGTTTCTCCTCCAGACTGTGTTTGGCTTCCGTCGCCGAGTCGATGTCCTTCAGCTTCAGGTTCAGAGTCACGTCTCTCCACAATCTGAGGATCCAAAGAGGGGGGGGGAAAGAGACGAGGCTGTTTCAATGAGTCTCAGGTATACTCTAGTCAGCAGCTCAGAGTCATGTTGTGAACGTGGACATGTTGAAGACCCCAAAGTGTCATGATAGAAATGTAGAGTAGGGTCTCCAGCACATAGAAACTGCCGGATGCTACCCTGCAGATGCTGGGACATTTGCACAATTAGCATGAGTTGGGTTGATTAGCAATAAAACAGACAATAGTTATAAAATGGCTAATTAGATTTGGGCAATGTTGGAGTGGTTTGGAGGTTATTGAGGATGCCGAGTCCATTTCTGACATTTTCCAGATCAAAAATAGCAGTTTTAACCAGAAAGCAGAAAGTGACCATATTTCTACTCCAGATGGGCTGGTTTTCATACATTTTGGGTTGATTTGAAAGTTTTAGTGAACTCATATCAGGGTTCTTACACCTTTTCCAAAGTAAAATTCAAGCACTTTTCAAGCACTTTTCAAGCATCTTACAGCCGTTGTAAATTACATATTTCTAGACCCATACTTATCCTGGACAAAGTTATAGGGGGGGTTCCAAATCCGGCAGAACCAACACCTGCACTTTATCACAAATTCAAGCACCATTCCCACAATTCAAGCACTTTCCAAACCTTGAAAACACTACATACAATTTCAAGCATTTTTAAGGATTTCCAGCACCCGTACGAACCCTGACATTTTTGATCCTGAAAATGTCAGAAATGGATTCAGCATCGCCAATAACCTCAAAAAACACACCAGAAATGTCCAAATCAGCCATTTCTTAGCTATTGTCTATAATGCTGATTAACACGACCTATGCTGATTGTGCAAACTTCCCAACATGTGCAGCTTCTCTGTGCTGCAGACCCTACTCTACATTTCTATCAGAACACTTTGGGGTCTCAACATCTCCAGGTTCACTAAGCTGGAAACTAGACTAGTATGTAATATAGTTTATATTCAGATCAGTGCGTCTCACCGTCGGGACTCGTACTCCAGCTGATCCTCCGCCTTCCTCACTTTCTTCTTGATGATGCCGATGTTCCTCGTGTCGATGAACACTGTGTTCTCCTGCAAACACCAAACACATGCGTTCATTAACTCAATGGATAAACCCTGAATTGATCAACTTATATTCAATTGATTCAACTTGTCTTTAGACGAAACATTACTTTTAAGGGACTGAAGTTATGCTGACGAACATATTTCATAACCATTCAGAAAATAAACAAAGGCACTTCAAATGTGAAAGATGCGCTCCACCCCTCGAGTGTGAGGAATGGATGAAATAGATAAATGAAAGACTCACTCCAGTCGCCCACTTGGCGTACATCACTCCGTTCCACTCTCCTTCGATGGAGCAGAAGGACTTCTTATCGTTAGGTGAACTGCCGGAGAAACACAAAAGTATTTTATAATAATTATTTATTTATGGACAATCTTGCACCAAAGATATCTTTGTGTCGTCGCACGCATCTCTGCTTGTCTAGCTCTCAGTGGATGTCTGCTCACCACCTCAAGCTCAACAAGACTGAACTGCCCAGTGTCCCACTCTTGACCTGACGATCAACATCGGCCCCTCTGTTGTTTCCCCGACTCAGACTGCAAGGAATCTGGGTGTGACCCTAGATAACAACCTGTCCTTCACTGCAAACATAGCTGCTACAGATACACGCTTTACAACATCAGGAGGATACGTCCCCAGCTGACCCAGAAAGCCACGCAGGTTCTGGTCCAGGCTCTCGTCACCTCACGCCTAGACTACTGCAACTCCCTCCTGGCTGGTCTACCTGCATGTGCCATCCGACCTCTGCAGCTCATCCAGAATGCAGCGGCTCGTCTGGTCTTCAACCTTCCTAAATGTTCCCACACCACTCCGCTCCTCCGCTCCCTCCACTGGCTTCCGGTAACTGCTAGAATCCACTTCAAGACACTGGTGCTTGCGTACCATGCTGTGAATGGATCTGGCCCTTCCTACATCCAGGACATGGTTAAACCGTACACCCCAGCACGTGCACTCCGCTCTGCATCAACCAAACAGCTCGCTGCACCCTCACTGCCAAGGGGACCCAAGTTCCCATCAGCAAAAACACGTGGGTTTGCTATCCTGGCTCCAAGATGGTGGAATGAGCTCCCATTGACATCAGGACAGCAGATAGCTTACACACCTTCCAGACTGAAAACTCATCTCTTTCGACTCCACTTCGAGCAATAGAACTATTAACAAAGCACTTATATACTAATAAAGAGCTGGCTTACCTAAAGCCAGTTGAGTAGCACTTGAAATGTTTGGCTCTATGAAACCTGATGTACTTTATGATTCTGTTTTCTTCAAGGTTGTATCTTCTTGGTCGAACGCACTTATTGTAAGTAGGATATACATATTTTATACATATTCTTATACATATCTGTATACTGTATAATTTTACATTTGGGATGGTTGGAAACGTCATTTCGATCTCTCTGTAAACACAAACTGAGTAAGATTGACATTAAAGTTGACTTTATGCAAAATATGTTTACGCAGACGCTTCACTCTGTAGACCCAGCAGACATGTTGTATCGTATGCTTGTGTTTTCAGGTGTGGTAAAAGTGGTAAAAGTGGTAAAAGTGGTAAAAAGATGAATAAAAAAGTGCCACAGATGTATAATGAAAGTACAACAAACAGGCGCTAATGCAGGTCAGACAGTGTGGAGCGGTGAAGCCCAGAGCGTCCCTTCCTGTCTCAGTGTAACCACTCTTTGAACGTGTATTGAGCAGCGTCTCCTCTCACAAGATCTCGGCGGTGATGCGATGCTTCTTCCCCCCGTAGAACGGCTTGGTGTGGAACACGATGTTGGCGCTGAAGCCCGACTTGGAGCAGGAGATGTTGCACTCTCCCCCGAGCTCCACCCAGGGCACCGTGAGGATGGACCTGAGAGAGAGGAGCAGGGAGGGAAGGGTTCAAGAAGAACAATAATAATACATTGAATTGTTATAGCGCTTTTCCTGGCGCTCAAAGACGTGTAAACGTAGTTAAATAAAGACAGGCAGGGTTATAGGAACTCTGTTACCTCAGTTTCTTATCCAATCAGAACGCACTGTGCAGCTTCATTTACCCACGGCTCTAACAACTACGCACAGTTTATAAGTAGTATTACAGCGTATTCTAACTGATGTATATTTGTATTTTGCGTTGTTTAGAAACTCTATAGATATATATGTATTGTTAAAAAGTTTATATTTACGTTTATTTATTTAATTTTAATTGTATTATATTTTTGACACGCTGCTGCGACGACCCAATATTCCCTATTTAGGATCAATGAAGCGTTTCCAATCGTCTCCATCACGTACCTGCCGTATCCGTTGGGGAAGGTGAGGATGTAATGCTCGTCGTGCTCCAAACACGACACACAGCCTGAAACACACACACACACACACACACACACACACACACACACACACACACACACACACACACACACACACACACACACACACACACACACACACACACACACACACACACACACACACACACACACACACACACACACACACACACACACACACACACACACACACACACACACACACACACACACACACACACAGTTATTTTTCAAGTTACTTAACAGAACAAGCACCTACAAGGTAACACAAACTAAAATACCATCAAGCTGGTTTTGATTCTGCAATGAATCCCTGAGTGAACAATTCAACAGGAATGTTGATATGGCGTCCTCAGTGTTCAAGCAGGTACACGCCTACGCCCTACAACAAACGTTAACACTGGTTTCTTCACCAAGCAAAGTGCACTCTCTTGCTAAATAAAATAAAATATTCAAGGCACAGTTTCTCAGTGTAAAAATGCACTTTCTGTTTGAGGCAGCACTAGCAGTGACGGAACATCAATACACATGAAAAGGAGAGTAAAACACAACTAAGTAAAACATCAATGAGGAAAAGTCAGTGCCAAACAATTCAAACTTTAGACTTGAAGTGCAATCAAAGACTTTAGCATAACTGAACATCTGTTTCAAAAGAGAAACACAATATAAATACCTTATTGATCAAATAAAATACAAGCCAACAGAATCAACCAAGACAATAAATGAAGTGCAGTACTGTCTGAATCCTGACAGCTTGGTTCTTACTAACCGGTATCAGTTGTTACTTCGGCATCATTTTGAAACGTGTATTACAATTCAATCACGGTCAAATAGGTTAATTTGGTGTAGTTGGTTTCCACCACAGTATTTACATGGAAATAAGCCCCGCCCCCTCTCCAGCGCGTCCTGTTTGAATGACAGGAGTAAACACAGCGGACAGCCGCGGTGAAACTCCAGCGGTTAGGGTGAGAATATTCGCATTGCGTCCGTTGTGAACGCAGCATGACGCAGTTCAGAAACCTGCTCTGACGCTTTTAAAGCAACTTCGAGATGTTAACAGTATCAGGGGCACGCAGGCCATGGCCGCCGTGAAAATCCTACCCTGGTGCACTATCACGATAGATATGATATCTCTGAAAAGGCATATCGTGGAGACCTAATATCGTCTCGACGATATATATGGTCATATCGCCCACCCCTAGTCTGGGACTATCTAAAGTACCTTGCCCGATGTTGTGCACTCCTATAGACATCCCCAGGAACTTGGACTTGGTCCAGATGTGAGCGTTGAACTGGATCTTTCTGTTTAGACACTCTGCGTAGAATGCAGAGACTGCAGAGAGACAGAGGAGACACTTTCAATATCACATGATCATACATGCAGCTTACACTTCATACACAGCTCCGTCAGTGAGGGCAGAAAACAAGACGTGATATAAGGTTTCCAAAAAAGTGATTTAGAAGACAACTTCTTTTAGGAATTACATTATTATATATTTTGGAGGTTATATGGAATCACTTATATGCTCTGTGTGTTTCTGGTCATTTGGTTTTGTTGTTTTAACTTATATAATAATATGAATAATAATATATATATAGCACTTTTCAAGAAACCCAAGGACGCTGGTCACACAAATGTAGAGGAGGAAGTATTCCTACACTCTGGTACTTCTACTTTTACTCAAGATCAGGATCTGAGTACTTCTACTTCCTCTGTAACCGTTAGTGACTATAAATGACTGATATAGAGGTCAGTTACTCACTGGGGGGGTGGTGAGAGACCTGCTCCGCCACAAAGCACACACTGTTGGTGGAAGACCACGGCACGGGACCCTCGGACACCGTCTCCTGCTGAACGACAGAGAACGTAATGTACACAGGAAATATGAAGAAGCTAAGTGCTGTATGTTGTTGTTAAAGTGATGTGCAGAAGTCGTGTGACGCGTTCAAAGCCCCTTTACTGATGGTTAAACTGTGGAAATGAAGGAGGACCTGTTCTCAAATCAACCAAAAACATGGAAGATATGGATAAAAATCACGAGGGTCATACGTCAAAATATTAACCTAATAAAAAACAATCAGATTTTTAATTAAACCAATTAATTTGTTGTCAATTGAACCATTTCGTTGCCCTTTGACCAACAATCTGAGAATATTATACATAAACCTGAAAAGTACTATCTTTAACAGCATCAACTATAATTTAAGCCCCATTTCGGATTGCTAAAAAATAAAAGACAAACTTCCCCCAAAAAGCAGAGAATTTATTTGGGTCATAAAAACCAAAACAAACGGCTCTTTATAATAATAATAATAATAATAATAATAAATGGTATGTATGGTGCACTTTTTAAGGTACTCAAATAAAGAGGGTTATATTTATTAAACATTAAAACACACTTAGATGGCGCCGGTGATGAGGGCAGCCGTGCGTTTGGCTCCTCTCCAACTCTGCCTTTTTATCGTATTATTTCAGTGTTTGTTTACCTTTCGTCGTGTGCTTTTCATTTGTATTCTCTTGCACTATTTTATCTGTTGTATTCGTTCCATGTCCTATACATATGTTGCACTGTTGACTTACATTTCCATATCTTCACTGTCGCTGCTGTACGAAGGACAATAAAGCCTTGACTCTTGAAACAACATCATGTTTGTTTAAACCACATGGCAGTACCCTCTCTGCCCACTAGAGGGTGCTGATGATCCCCACACACAGACTGCAGTATTTAAGGACCCTCAGAGTGTGTCTCACCGTGGGCGGGGGGGGCTCCTCTGTCTCCGTGGGCAGGTCCCAGTGGCAGTAGAACACCTCTCCCAGGATGGGGTTGTAGGGCTTCTTGGCCACGGAGCCTTTCCTCCCCGCGTGGAAAGCAGACATGTACCACTTCACCACCTGCACCATGCGCTCCCTGGCCTCCTCCTGCTCCGCGATGCTGGGGGAATCACACAGAGGGGAAATAATGAACATGTTGGATATATATTAATATGATAGATTACAACAGGCTGCTGTCACACTACTTTATACATGCTACACTTATTTTTTAAATACTGTTACTGGTATGCATGTTCCTTAATCAACACTCAGCTATCTCTGGCTCTTTCCTCTGGGTGTAACGGTGTAAAATGTCCCCTCTGTTGAACGATTAAAGGAATTCTGATTCTGAACACTTGTGTGTTTTTATAAAAGCCTGCAGGAATGAGAGGGATGATGATTACCTTACGAATAAGTCGGGGTGTGCGAAGAAGTCGGCGTACATTTCTAACAACGACCTCCTCTCCAGGATGAAGGTCGGCAGGACCACCTGAGAGAGGACAAGAGGAGACACTGTCAACGCTGCGCGGGAGTGAGGTCGAGTGAGGTCAAGTCACGGCCCGTCCACACAGCGGCGTGCGTTGAAGCTTGCCGGTGGGCGTGTCTGAAACTCGACCAACAACCAATCACATGAATCTCCCGCCCCGGACACACAAGCAGCGGTTTGATTGGCTAGAGCTTGTACTGGCATATGATTCGATTGGCTGACGCTTCTGCAGAGGCTTCAAAAGTTAAACATTGCTCAACTTTTGCAGCGAGCCACGCCAGCAAAGCTCCGCTTCGCTTCCCACAATGCAGTTCGGCGAAAAGTGACGTCACCCCATTCAAAGTGAATGGTGAAGCTTTCAACGCACGCCGCTTTGTGGACGGGCCGTTAGGACGAGACAGGACCAGGTAGGACGAGACAGGACCAGTTAGGACGAGACAGGACCAGTTAGGACGAGACAGGACGAGTCAGGACAGTTAGGACAGTTAGGACGAGACAGGACGAGACAGGACAGTTAGGACAGTCAGGACGAGACAGGACAGTTAGGACGAGACAGGACGAGTCAGGACGAGACAGGACGAGACAGGACCAGTTAGGAAGAGACAGGACGAGACAGGATGAGACAGCACAGGACGATACAGGACAGTTAGGACAGTTAGGACGAGACAGGACGAGACAGGACAGTTAGGACGAGACAGGACCAGTTAGGACGAGACAGGACGAGACAGGACCAGTTAGGACGAGACAGGACGAGTCAGGACAGTTAGGACAGTTAGGACGAGACAGGACAGTCAGGACGAGACAGGACAGTTAGGACGAGACAGGACGAGTCAGGACGAGACAGGACAGTTAGGAAGAGTCAGGACGAGACAGGACAGTTAGGAAGAGACAGGACGAGACAGGACAGTCAGGACGAGACAGGACGATACAGGACAGTTAGGACAGTTAGGACGAGACAGGACGAGACAGGACAGTTAGGACGAGACAGGACGAGACAGGACAGTTAGGACGAGACCGGACAGTTAGGACGAGACAGGACGAGACAGGACAGTTAGGACGAGACAGGACAGTTAGGACGAGACAGGACGAGACAGGACCAGGTAGGACGAGACAGGACCAGGTAGGACGAGACAGGACCAGTTAGGACGAGACAGGACGAGTCAGGACAGTTAGGACAGTTAGGACGAGACAGGACGAGACAGGACAGTTAGGACAGTCAGGACGAGACAGGACAGTTAGGACGAGACAGGACGAGTCAGGACGAGACAGGACGAGACAGGACCAGTTAGGAAGAGACAGGACGAGACAGGATGAGACAGCACAGGACGATACAGGACAGTTAGGACAGTTAGGACGAGACAGGACGAGACAGGACAGTTAGGACGAGACAGGACCAGTTAGGACGAGACAGGACGAGACAGGACCAGTTAGGACGAGACAGGACGAGTCAGGACAGTTAGGACAGTTAGGACGAGACAGGACAGTCAGGACGAGACAGGACAGTTAGGACGAGACAGGACGAGTCAGGACGAGACAGGACAGTTAGGAAGAGTCAGGACGAGACAGGACAGTTAGGAAGAGACAGGACGAGACAGGACAGTCAGGACGAGACAGGACGATACAGGACAGTTAGGACAGTTAGGACGAGACAGGACGAGACAGGACAGTTAGGACGAGACAGGACGAGACAGGACAGTTAGGACGAGACCGGACAGTTAGGACGAGACAGGACGAGACAGGACAGTTAGGACGAGACAGGACAGTTAGGACGAGACAGGACGAGACAGGACAGTTAGGACGAGACAGGACAGTTAGGACGAGACAGGACGAGACAGGACGAGACAGGACAGTTAGGACGAGTCAGGACAGTTAGGAGAAAGAGAGTTTCTGTATACACAAACATTTTAATGAAAAGGTTGGTACAAAAGAAAATTGGTACAAAGAAATAAAAAAAGATAAAAACGTTGTTCGTACCTTTGTGAGGTCCATGCCCAGGCGGACTTGTGACAGCAGGTGCATGATGACGCTCTTGTGCTCCTCCACAGACTCGCCCTCTCCTTCATCATCGCGATCATCATTCTCAAACTGATCTGAAGACGAACACAGAGGAGAGGAGAGCATCACTCTGAGTCAGTGCTCACCCTGTAATACCACTTTGGCACCTGATGTGCTTTTCACAGATGCAACAGGTGAGGGATACCAAAATACAGAGAGACTGTTATTCCTATTTGCTCTGTATGTGTCTGTACACTAATGTTTTTTCCGATAAAATGTTATCAAATAAATAAAAAAAGGTTAATAAATATGTTATTAATAATAAAATAAATTATAAATAAACATTTTTATTAAATAGGTTCAAGATAAAAAAGGTTCATGATAAATAAAAAAGGTAAAAACAATTCTAAATACAAAAATGTATTAAAAAGGTAAACAATTCAAATGTAACTAATGGCGCATTTCCGCTACAGCGCGGAGCGGCCCGTTTTTGTTTGCGTTTCCACTCGGCGTAGTTCCGGCTAGCGGGTACTATTTCACAGTTTTCTGGCCCCATAAAATCGAGGTTCTTAGCGGGCCAACAACCGGGCTGAGTCGGGCTGAGTATGCTAAACTAGTGAGAGAATCGCTGGCAAGGGGGCTACAACTACAACAAGATGAACATATTTGACCGTGATTTAATTGTAATACACGTTTCTAAATGATGCCGAAGTAACAACATACTGATACCGGTTAGTAAGAACCATGAATTAATGTTTTGACAAGTCTGCAGACAGACGGCAGAGAAACACCTTTTAAAATGCATGTTTTCTGAATGGAGATTGGCTAAGCTAACGCAGTATATGCTCCGACCGTCCACACTCACAACAACGGCCTACAGACATAAATAAACCAGCGACTGTATTCTCCATGACACAGACAGTCTGTGGTTTGTACTTGTTTCACTTCTGTCTAGTTTCTGAACAGATATGAGGAGCTGTGAGCTCTGAGGGCTAACAGCTAACGGCTGATGTTGGTTTTCTGTGGTTCACATTGAAGATGATGTCACGGCTCCGCCTACACTGCGTTACTATGGTTACTGCCCAGCTACTAAACTGTAATGGAGACGCAGCATAAAGTGAGCCTGGCCTAACTATACCGTACTAAGCCGAGCGAGGCCCTGCAGTGGAAATGCGCCATTAGACTCTCTCCTACTTTATCAGAACAAAGTCCCAGCTCAGTGTTTCTTGCTTGATAGGCAGAAAAACAGCTGTAATATATATGTTTCTGCATCTTGTGTGCGTTCCCTCTCACCTGCGTCCGTGGTGCCGTTGGACATGGAGGAGTTGAGCGACTCCGTGGTGTCCGGCCTCTTCAGAGCTTCATTAGAGGCAGCCTGAGACCCTGAGGGACTGAACAGGAAGCAGAGAGATCAGAAACAGAGAGAAGGATCTCACAGGAAACTGAGCTGCAAATATCTCTGCTGTTTTATTTACAGTGAGCAGCTTCATCTGAAATGGATCTGCTGGACGCCCCGATGACTTGTTGCAGTTTAAGATATTTGATTTATTTCTAAACAATAATACAAAATAATTACAATAGTAATGAAACAAGATAATTATGATGCTTTCTACTTCTCACATGTTGAACACAAATACCTGTACTTTCTACTTCTCACATGTTGAACCCAAATACCTGTACTTTCTACTTCTTACATGTTGAACCCAAATACCTGTACTTTCTACTTCTTACATGTTGAACATAAATACCTGTACTTTCTACTTCTTACATGTTGAACCCAAATACCTGTACTTTCTACTTCTTACATGTTGAACACAAATACCTGTACTTTCTACTTCTTACATGTTGAACCCAAATACCTGTACTTTCTACTTCTTACATGTTGAACCCAAATACCTGTACTTTCTACTTCTCACATGTTGAACCCAAATACTTGTACTTTCTACTTCTTACATGTTGAACTCAAATACCTGTACTTTCTACTTCTTACATGTTGAACCCAAATACCTGTACTTTCTACTTCTTACATGTTGAACACAAATACCTGTACTTTCTACTTCTTACATGTTGAACACAAATACCTGTACTTTCTACTTCTTACATGTTGAACACAAATACTTGTACTTTCTACTTCTTACATGTTGAACTCAAATACCTGTACTTTCTACTTCTTACATGTTGAACACAAATACCTGTACTTTCTACTTCTCACATGTTGAACCCAAATACCTGTACTTTCTACTTCTTACATGTTGAACACAAATACTTGTACTTTCTACTTCTTACATGTTGAACTCAAATACCTGTACTTTCTACTTCTCACATGTTGAACACAAATACCTGTACTTTCTACTTCTTACATGTTGAACACAAATACTTGTACTTTCTACTTCTTACATGTTGAACTCAAATACCTGTACTTTCTACTTCTTACATGTTGAACACAAATACCTGTACTTTCTACTTCTTACATGTTGAACACAAATACCTGTACTTTCTACTTCTTACATGTTGAACACAAATACTTGTACTTTCTACTTCTTACATGTTGAACTCAAATACCTGTACTTTCTACTTCTTACATGTTGAACACAAATACCTGTACTTTCTACTTCTCACATGTTGAACCCAAATACCTGTACTTTCTACTTCTTACATGTTGAACACAAATACTTGTACTTTCTACTTCTTACATGTTGAACTCAAATACCTGTACTTTCTACTTCTCACATGTTGAACACAAATACCTGTACTTTCTACTTCTTACATGTTGAACACAAATACTTGTACTTTCTACTTCTTACATGTTGAACTCAAATACCTGTACTTTCTACTTCTTACATGTTGAACCCAAATACCTGTACTTTCTACTTCTTACATGTTGAACCCAAATACCTGTACTTTCTACTTCTTACATGTTGAACCCAAATACCTGTACTTTCTACTTCTTACATGTTGAACTCAAATACCTGTACTTTCTACTTCTTACATGTTGAACATAAATACCTGTACTTTCTACTTCTTACATGTTGAACCCAAATACCTGTACTTTCTACTTCTTACATGTTGAACCCAAATACCTGTACTTTCTACTTCTTACATGTTGAACTCAAATACCTGTACTTTCTACTTCTTACATTTTGAACCCAAATACCTGTACTTTCTACTTCTTACATGTTGAACTCAAATACCTGTACTTTCTACTTCTTACATGTTGAACATAAATACCTGTACTTTCTACTTCTTACATGTTGAACCCAAATACCTGTACTTTCTACTTCTTACATGTTGAACCCAAATACCTGTACTTTCTACTTCTTACATGTTGAACATAAATACCTGTACTTTCTACTTCTTACATGTTGAACCCAAATACCTGTACTTTCTACTTCTTACATGTTGAACACAAATACCTGTACTTTCTACTTCTTACATGTTGAACTCAAATACCTGTACTTTCTACTTCTTACATGTTGAACTCAAATACCTGTACTTTCTACTTCTTACATGTTGAACTTAAATACCTGTACTTTCTACTTCTTACATGTTGAACCCAAATACCTGTACTTTCTACTTCTCACATGTTGAACCCAAATACCTGTACTTTCTACTTCTTACACGTTGAACCCAAATACCTGTACTTTCTACTTCTTACATGTTGAACACAAATACCTGTACTTTCTACTTCTTACATGTTGAACACAAATACCTGTACTTTCTACTTCTTACATGTTGAACCCAAATACCTGTACTTTCTACTTCTTACATGTTGAACCCAAATACCTGTACTTTCTACTTCTTACATGTTGAACACAAATACCTGTACTTTCTACTTCTTACATGTTGAACTCAAATACCTGTACTTTCTACTTCTTACATGTTGAACCCAAATACCTGTACTTTCTACTTCTTACATGTTGAACCCAAATACCTGTACTTTCTACTTCTTACATGTTGAACCCAAATACCTGTACTTTCTACTTCTCACATGTTGAACTCAAATACCTGTACTTTCTACTTCTTACATGTTGAACCCAAATACCTGAACTTTCTACTTCTCTCATTTTCCAAACAGCTGGTTCCTTTAGTCTGAATGTGTGTTTGGTGGCGTGATCATTATTCTTTAGAGTCATTGCGTGCCTATTGATTTGAACACGATCCGTGTATCCATCATTTCCTGGTCTTCTCTAAAGAAGAGGGACCAATGGAAACGTTGTCATGTTGCCGTTGTTCAGCATGGAAACATTCATTAGCTAACAATGACATTATTGTTCTATTAATATAAAGGGAGGTCAGGTACTCTTTAAAGCAGCTGCTAGTTATGGGTACTTTTTACTGAAGTACACTTCAAAGCCTCTTTACTTTGACTTGAGTAAAGAAGTTTAGTTAGTACTTCTACTTTCACCAGAGTATTTTTAAACACGAGTATCTGTACTTCTAGTTGAGTAAAGGATGTGTGTACTTCTACTTGAGTAAAGGATGTGTGTACTTCTACTTGAGTAAAGGATGAGTGTACTTCTACTTGAGTAAAGGATGAGTGTACTCTTGCCATCTCTGGCCACAGATGAATCACAATTACGAGATAACATCGAAGTGGTGACGTCTGACTTACTGATGCAACGGTTTTTGTTCTGTGGAAATGTACAAGATAGTTTCCCACAATGAAGAGTCACAGTAATTACAGGTTGAAGTGACCAAAGGCTAAGTGCAGTCTCTACGGGAGGAAGTGAAGTGAGTATTTTTAAACACGAGTATCTGTACTTCTACCTGAGTAAAGGATGTGTGTACTTCTACTTGAGTAAAGGATGTGTGTACTTCTACTTGAGTAAAGGATATGTGTACTTCTACTTGAGTAAAGGATGTGTGTACTTCTGCTTGAGTAAAGGATGTGTGTACTTCTACTTGAGTAAAGGATGTGTGTACTTCTACTTGAGTAAAGGATGTGTGTACTTCTATCTGAGTAAAGGATGTGTGTACTTCTACTTGAGTAAAGGATGTGTGTACTTCTACTTGAGTAAAGGATGTGTGTACTTCTACTTGAGTAAAGGATGTGTGTACTTCTACTTGAGTAAAGGATGTGTGTACTTCTATCTGAGTAAAGGATGTGTGTACTTCTACTTGAGTAAAGGATGTGTGTACTTCTACTTGAGTAAAGGATGTGTGTACTTCTACTTGAGTAAAGGATGTGTGTACTTCTACTTGAGTAAAGGATGCGTGTACTTCTGCTTGAGTAAAGCATGTGTGTACTTCTACTTGAGTAAAGGATGTGTGTACTTCTACTTGAGTAAAGGATGTGTGTACTTCTACTTGAGTAAAGGATGTGTGTACTTCTACTTGAGTAAAGGATGTGTGTACTTCTACTTGAGTAAAGGATGTGTGTACTTCTACTTGAGTAAAGGATGTGTGTACTTCTACTTGAGTAAAGGATGTGTGTACTTCTACTTGAGTAAAGGATGTGTGTACTTCTACTTGAGTAAAGGATGTGTGTACTTCTACTTGAGTAAAGGATGTGTGTACTTCTACTTGAGTAAAGGATGTGTGAACTTCTACTTGAGTAAAGGATGTGTGTACTTCTACTTGAGTAAAGGATGTGTGTACTTCTGCTTGAGTAAAGGATGTGTGTACTTCTACTTGAGTAAAGGATGTGTGTACTTCTACTTGAGTAAAGGATGTGTGAACTTCTACTTGAGTAAAGGATGTGTGTACTTCTACTTGAGTAAAGGATGTGTGTACTTCTACTTGAGTAAAGGATGTGTGTACTTCTACTTGAGTAAAGGATGTGTGTACTCTTGCCATCTCTACCATCTTGTACTTGTGTATTATCCCTGTTCTTGTACTTGTGTATTATATTTGGTCTTGTACTCACTCGATGCAGTGTTTGGGCGACGTTGTGTTCTGGTAGAACTCGTCGGCGTCGTAGAACTCGTCTTCGCTGGACGAGTATGAGAAGTCTGGCACCGAGTGTGAGGGGAGGGGCATGTGAGAGGGGGAGGCCATGCCGCTGCTGGGGCCCGAGGGGACGCTCCCTGTCGAGGAAATACAAAATAATGTCAACATGACGGCAAGTCTGCAATCTCTTCCAGCTTTCTCCTTTATATGCAAGGCTTTTATCGTCATGTGTGCAGAGCTACAGTTTAGATATCAATGACAATCTGAGGTCAGACTCCTCCAACAGAGCAACACAATAACACAGATACAATAGTTACAATTATGCAAGTAAATACAAATAATATAGAATAGAAATAGTGCAAGGAGAGTCTATATCAGAGGTCGCGTTAACCGAATATATGACAGATTTTTTTTAACAATGACGGAAAAATCTGAAAGCAGTCCGTCATTTTGACGGATTAGAACAAACTCAGAACAGCGCCAAAGTTTCCCCGCAGAGAGGCTCCGGTGTTATGTCTTGTTATGGATGGCCGCCAAAAAGGAAATGATATCGTTTCCAGATCTAACTGTGTCGTACAAATCATTAAATGTCTGGGAGTTTATGCTTTACGCTGTGGCGCGCTCCCGCGAGGTGCAGTGGGCATGCATAACACCGGCGCTAACAGTTCACGAGCGCCCCCCCCCCCGTTGACAGTTCACGAGTATGTTTTTGATTTTTCAAATTAAATTATTAAAAAAAGAGGAGGGGGTTATACTTAAGTACAAATAAAATAAAATGTAAAAAAATGTAATACAGATGAAAAAGTTCAAGGTCAAACTAATTAAAAAGGTTAAACAATGTTTAATAACCCTAACCCCCAAAAAAGGTAAAAAATAATAAAAAAAAAAAAAAATAATAATAAATCTGACTTTTTGCTCATAAAGTATACCGGTCGTTGTCAAGTCAATGTTATGTATTTTTCAATGGCCTCTAACTATAAGAAATGGCGTTGCTTACGTGCAATACACACTTGACCTTCACAGTTTTAAGTGGCTCTTTCAATACTTGTATATGTTCACTTACTTTTTTATAATCAGGGTTCATTCACCAATGACTTCTCCAGGACCGTTACCTCATTTTCCATGACCAAAAACCCTTCTCTGCGGTTCCACTGAAAACGGTTTATTTTAACATGGAACAGGAAAATAAGGTCTGCATCTGAAACAAATCCAATAGCTTGCTAGCTTCACGCTAAAGCAACTCAAATCTCTCACCAGCAAAACACCTCGTCAGTTAAAAGCCATTTTACGTTTGATTACTATACCATACAGTATTTATTATCGTTATATTATTAATATTTCAGCGATTAGATCAAATATAAATTAGTTTTGATGCAACTTTAGTTATATTTCCATGACTTTTCCAAAACTTTGGGAAAAATATTGTTTTCCAGGGCCTGGAATATGCATTTTGAATTTCCATGACTTTTCCAGGTTGTTAATGACCGTAAGAACCTTGAAATACTGCTACTGATTTGTATGTGTACTTATCTAATTTGATGTGCTTACCTCTTTAATAATATATCTACCGTCTCTTTGCTGCTGAAACGCTGTACATGTTCCTGAAGGCTTTCTGACTCCAGCTCCTTCTGTGTATATAACATTAACCCCTCTTTAAACACACTGACGTTTCCTCAGCGGAGTGTATCCACACACACTCTCCAGCATGTAGTCTAGATACACCTTAGTGCAGAATCAGCGTTTTAAAACTGCTGCATGGTCACGAACACAAGCTTTCTGAGCTGTAAACTCAGCAGTTCACGGAGACGGCACTTTGAGACTGGAGGAGCTCAGTAATAACTCATGTTGTGACTTCAACCCCCCGTGGAGTTACGCTTTACCTTAGCGCTATGAGTCAAAGTTGATTGCACAATGTGAGGGCTTCAGATAAGTCGTGCTTTTATTGGGAAATCCACCTCCTGGGAACATTAACGCTTAACTAGCGGCACCAAAAACAACGTTTCCAACTCTTTTCCAATTGAAGTAGCTAGAACAAGTTACACAGTCATCATTAAATATATACATCTTTAATTTGATGTTATTTATATTGGTTTGTCTATTTTTTAAATACATTTTTACTTGTTTTTTTAACGTATTCCCATTTTGACTTCTTCTCTGCCATGTTTTCTCTCCTTTTGTGCGCCATGCTGTTACACTCCCTCTTTCAAACCAGAACAGCTCTGCACTCTAAATGCAGTCTTTGTCATGTGTACATATTGTTATAATCTTAAGATGGTTTTAAATAGCTGTCTTTCTGTGTCTGTTTCCCCACATAGAGCAGATTCCTGAGACAGTCATTTTGTCTTTCCTTTATATTCACCATTTGTTCATATGATTGCGTTGTATCAGATGAATCATGTTTGCTGTTGTTTGTCTTGACAGTCTGTTATTTGTGCAGCTATTCCACCTTGAAGCTTCTAAAGGGGGCAAGGTTCAGGAAAACACCCGATTACATTTCAAAAAGTTGCTAAAAGATCCTCTCCGTATCGTAAAGTATAACTGAACTGTGTCTGATTGGCTTATTACGGTTAAAATAGGATGATAATGCATCTGTGACCCGCTCTATCGAATCAGTCGGAAGTCTCAGCGGCTCGTTTCAAAATTAACGTGGATTTGCATAATAAACTATTTTTTCGGGGTTTGTGTGTTTTGTTTGATTTTAAACAAACAAAGTCTTGGCTTTCAGAATATGAAACTTTTATTTCCAAACTCACGATAAATCCATTCTTGAAGCTTGTAAAGGGACTCGCAATCTGCTGTTCCGCAGCGCCGCCCCCCCTCCCTCCGCTGACATGATGAATGTAAGCGTAGAGTAATCATAGATAACACGGCAGGGTCCGTTACGGTTTGTTTTCATCTGATTTCAAATAAACAAAGTCTTGGCTTTCAGAATATTAAACTTGTTTCGGCAAATTCAGATGATAAATACAACTTTGAAGCTTCGGCATAATTACAAGCAGAGAACGGAGTAACTTGACGTCACAGCAGGCAAAACAACAGCCGGTGTTTCTCGTGAGGGTTTTCCTCGGGAAACAAACACAATACACACAAAGCAAAATTACACACACACACACACACACACACACACATACACACGTATACACACAAACACACACACGTATACACCCACACACTCGCGAGTTTCCCGAGACCAGTAATCCAAACGAAAATATCTTCCCTCTGTAGTATTTTGATCATTTGCTAATAACCAATCAGATCGATGGATTCCAGAGAAGTGATGACTCGGTGACAGTCATCATATAATGTGACATATTTCGCTTAATATTTGGAGTACAACAACAATCCTGATATCATTAGAAAGCTAGGAATCTCCTCTTTCCAGTAGTGCATACAACTCAACATGTTTCTTCGGGTCAATGCGACTGATTTCGATAGAGCAGGTCACATATTGAATTGCATGAAATTATGATCTATGTTGTTGTTGTGTTTATGGGGATCCTAATAAGGTGATGAAGTGATATCCGTAATGTTTTCAAAAGATGTCCTTGTCCTTGTTCTCTCACTGATCCTGCTGTTATGTTAAATGTTTGTTGTTTGTGTTTCATGTATTGTGTCTGGATACTTGTCTGTTGATGTTGGACATGGAGCTGCTGTGACGCAAGTCAAATTTCAGACTTGATCTGACAAAGTAATATCGTATCGTATTTGTTGTTGTTTGTCTCGACAGTCATTTTGTTGTTTTTGCAGCTATTCCACTCAAGGTTCAAGAAAACACCCGAGTACATTTCAAAAGGTTACTAAAAGATCCTCTCCGTATCGTAAAGTATAACTGAACTGTGTCTGATTGGCTTATCACGGTTAAAATAGGATGATATTTGAATTGGGAATTTAATGAAATTATGATCTGTTTTGTTGTTGTTGATGTTTGTTTGACTCCCATTGGAGGAGACATCCTGTATATTAAGATCTACATGTGTTTGAGAACGTACGGAGGCCATTTATTGATAATGAAAAGGATCTGAAGGTCAAGAGGATGAACAGGTGCAGCTCCTGAGACTTTGTTATTTTGTCTTTTCTTTTTACCCGTAATGTTGTCAAAATATTTCCTTGTGTCATACAGATGAAGCATGTTTGTTGTTGTTTGTCTCGACAGTAATTTAGTTATTTGTGCAGCTATTCCACCTAAAGGGGGCAAGGTTCAAGAAAACACCCGATTACATTTCAAAAAGTTGCTAAAAGATCCTCTCCGTATCGTAAAGTATAACTGAACTGTGTCTGATTGGATTATTACGGTTAAAATAGGATGATAATTGTTGTTTTCACATCATATTGAACTGTGAATTGCATGAAATGACCTGTTTTGTTGTTGTTGTTGTTGTGTTTATGAGGATCCTAATAAGGTGATAAATGAAGCTAACCTGTGCTGTTGGGGGTCGGGGTCTGCAGACTGCCCATCACCGTGACGACGGGACCGACAGGTAACGAGGAGGGCCGTAGGTCTGATCTACACACCTGAGAGTCTGCAGCAGAAACACAGGCACGGCCGTTTGAAGAGCATCAAATGGAAACCTGTGCACTTATCAAACTTTAGAGCATTTCCTTCTTTGAGGTCGTAGTTCCATCGGAGCGGATTTGGAGAAATCAAGGGGTCTTTGAGGCGGATTGGACTTTCAGGAACATTTTGCGATCTTTTTTAAAGAGTTGGCAACATTGGTATTATTATTTGTATTTATTAGGCTTTATGTTTGATTGTGTATATTTTTTGAAATAATATTATTTGATGGTTTTTTTCAGGATGTTTCTTTGCTTTGTTTTACTTCAGTACGGCGTCATTTCTTCGATTCCACATGTACACATATAGTGTGTAAACAAATGAAAAGCGTGAACACACGTAACATAGGTGTGTTACCTGTGGGGAGTGTGTGTGTTACCTGTGTAGTGTGTGTTACCTGTGTAGTGTGTGTTACCTGTGTAGTGTGTGTTACCTGTGTAGTGTGTGTTACCTGTGGGGAGTGTGTGTGTTACCTGTGTAGTGTGTGTTACCTGTGTAGTGTGTGTTACCTGTGGGGAGTGTGTGTGTTACCTGTGTAGTGTGTGTTACCTGTGTAGTGTGTGTTACCTGTGGGGAGTGTGTGTGTTACCTGTGTAGTGTGTGTTACCTGTGTAGTGTGTGTTACCTGTGGGGAGTGTGTGTGTTACCTGTGTAGTGTGTGTTACCTGTGTAGTGTGTGTGTTACCTGTGTAGTGTGTGTTACCTGTGGGGAGTGTGTGTGTTACCTGTGTAGTGTGTGTTACCTGTGTAGTGTGTGTTACCTGTGTAGTGTGTGTTACCTGTGTAGTGTGTGTTACCTGTGGGGAGTGTGTGTGTTACCTGTGTAGTGTGTGTTACCTGTGTAGTGTGTGTTACCTGTGGGGAGTGTGTGTGTTACCTGTGTAGTGTGTGTTACCTGTGTAGTGTGTGTTACCTGTGGGGAGTGTGTGTGTTACCTGTGTAGTGTGTGTTACCTGTGTAGTGTGTGTTACCTGTGTAGTGTGTGTTACCTGTGGGGAGTGTGTGTGTTACCTGTGTAGTGTGTGTTACCTGTGTAGTGTGTGTTACCTGTGTAGTGTGTGTTACCTGTGGGGAGTGTGTGTGTTACCCGTGTAGTGTGTGTTACCTGTGTAGTGTGTGTTACCTGTGTAGTGTGTGTTACCTGTGGGGAGTGTGTGTGTTACCTGTGTAGTGTGTGTTACCTGTGGGGAGTGTGTGTGTTACCTGTGTAGTGTGTGTGTTACCTGTGTAGTGTGTGTTACCTGTGTAGTGTGTGTTACCTGTGGGGAGTGTGTTCTGTGTGTAGTGTGTGTTACCTGTGGGGAGTGTGTTCTGTGTGTGTGTGTGTGTGTGTGTGTACCTGTGGAGAGTGTGTTCTGTGTTCTGTGTGTGTGTGTGTGTGTACCTGTGAGGAGTGTGTTCTGTGTGTGTGTGTACCTGTGGGGAGTGTGTTATGTGTGTAGTGTGTGTTACCTGTGTAGTGTGTGTTTCCTGTGTAGTGTGTGTTACCTGTGGGGAGTGTGTTCTGTGTGTAGTGTGTGTTACCTGTGTTGTGTGTGTTACCTGTGGGGAGTGTGTTCTGTGTGTAGTGTGTGTTACCTGTGTAGTGTGTGTTACCTGTGGGGAGTGTGTTCTGTGTGTAGTGTGTGTGTGTGTGTGTGTGTACCTGTGGGGAGTGTGTTCTGTGTTCTGTGTGTGTGTGTGTGTGTGTGTGTGTGTACCTGTGGGGAGTGTGTTCTGTGTGTGTGTACCTGTGGGGAGTGTGTTCTGTGTGTAGTGTGTGTGTGTGTACCTGTGGGGAGTGTGTACCTGTGGGGAGTGTGTGTGTGTGTGTGTGTGTACCTGTGGGGAGTGTGTTCTGTGTGTAGTGTGTGTGTGTGTACCTGTGGGGAGTGTGTTCTGTGTGTAGTGTGTGTGTGTGTGTGTGTGTGTACCTGTGGAGAGTGTGTTCTGTGTGTAGTGTGTGTGTGTGTGTGTACCTGTGGGGAGTGTGTGTGTGTGTGTGTACCTGTGGGGAGTGTGTTCTGTGTGTAGTGTGTGTGTGTGTGTGTACCTGTGGAGAGTGTGTGTGTGTGTACCTGTGGAGAGTGTGTGTGTGTGTGTACCTGTGGGGAGTGTGTGTGTGTGTACCTGTGGGGAGTGTGTTCTGTGTTGGCATGGTGCCGTCGTCTACAGGAGTGTCCAGAGTAGGCTGGAAGATCCCATCCACTGGGTTAATGGTGCTCTGCAGGAAACAAACAACAACACATCAGACAAACAACAACACACACACCACTGCCTGCTTGTATATATGATGATGAACCTATGGGACTCGAAGGAGAGATTAAAAAACCCAGACGATCCATTTCCTATCACTTCATTTCCTGGAAAGATCCAGCTTTCATGAATCTGATCAATATGAGATTAACACCTCCTGAGATCTGACGCCAGCAGAGCTTCACTCAGCCATCAGTGTGTATTCCCTTAGAGCACAGTTACATTTATAATAATGGTGGATAACTAGCAACAATTCTCACTTTGTTTGAAACAAAATCTCACTTTGTTCAAAATCCTGACTTTTTTCAAGTCTCACTTGTTTTTTATTTGTATTTTACAAAAATCTCAATTTTTTTTCAAATAGTTTACAGTTTTTTCAAAAAATCAAACTTTTTTTTGTATCCCTAATTTTTCTAAATCCTCACTTTTTTCAAATGGCTTTTTTTTCTTCAAATTCTCACATTTTTCAATTCCTGACTTTTTTCAAGTCTCACTTGTTTTTTATTTTACAAAAATCTCACTTTTTTTTTTAATTCCATTTTTTTTAAATAGCTTACAGTTTTTGTCCAAAAATCAAAAAAAAATTGTTTATCCCTAATTAGTCTAAATCCTCACTTATTTCAAATGGCTCTGTTTTTTTTCAAATTCTCACCTAAAAAAAAAGAAAATTCCATTTATTTTTTAAATTTCTGACTTTTTTCAAAATTCTCACTTTTTTCAAAACTTTTTATAAACATGTCTGACTTTAAATAAAATCTCTGAGTGGATCAGCTGTTCTCTCTTCTCTGTCAGCTGTGCTGTTCTCTAATACTGTAAGTGTGAATCTATACTTCTTCTGCTTTTCTCTTTCTTTGCTTCATCTGTTCTGTTTTTCATTCAGCAGGTGTACATGTTCATCAAGTAGTGTGTGTGTGAGCTTAACTGTGTGTTAAACTAAAACGGAGCATTTCCTGTCAGCTCAGATTTTATTTCTGCTTTTCCAAACTGTAGTCTGTGCTCATGTGTTTCTGTGTTTCAGTGTTGGGCTGCGGCCTCAATATGTACATGCATTAGCAGAGAATCCTCCCGTTGGCTTTGTGTAACGGGGTCAGTGTCCCAATAACCCCCCCTCAGTGTGAGACTGACATTAACTCAGTGATGCGTTTCCTGTTTCTCAAACCTGACGTGTAATCTGGGATTTTACAGCTTTTCTTATTTTCTAGGGAAGTTTAGATGAAGTCATGTGAGATCAACGAGTCAATCATGACACTGGTTTAAAACCACCATTAGAAAAGAACAGAGGGTATCGTTGCAAAACAACGAGAAAAAACAACAACAATAAATGACAACAATGGTAAGAAATAAACGTTTGAAAATAAGTGATAATTTCTCTACCTTTTTGTTTTTACATTAATCATTATTTTAATTATTTCATTTTTTCCATTCAGATACAATAGGTAGGTAGGTAGGTAGGTAGGTAGGTAGGTAGGTAGGTAGGTAGGTAGGTAGGTAGGTAGGTAGGTAGGTAGGTAGGTAGGTAGGTAGGTAGGTAGGTAGGTAGGTAGGTAGGTAGGTAGGTAGGTAGGTAGGTAGGTAGGTAGGTAGGTAGGTAGGTAGGTAGGTAGGTAGGTAGGTAGGTAGGTAGGTAGGTAGGTAGGTAGGTAGGTAGATGGATAGATAGATAGATAGATGGATGGATGGATAGAGAGATAGATAGATGGATAGAGAGATAGATAGATGGATGGATGGATAGATAGATAGATGGATAGAGAGATGGATGGATAGAGAGAGAGATAGATAGATGGATAGAGAGATAGATGGATAGAGAGAGAGATAGATAGATGGATAGAGAGAGAGATAGATAGATGGATAGAGAGATAGATGGATAGAGAGATAGATGGATAGATGGATAGAGAGAGAGAGATAGATGGATAGAGAGATAGATGGATAGAGAGATAGATGGATAGAGAGAGAGAGAGATAGATGGATAGAGAGAGAGATAGATAGATGGATAGAGAGATAGATGGATAGAGAGATAGATGGATAGATGGATAGAGAGAGAGAGATAGATGGATAGAGAGAGAGATAGATAGATGGATAGAGAGATAGATGGATAGAGAGAGAGATAGATAGATGGATAGAGAGATAGATGGATAGAGAGATAGATGGATAGATGGATAGAGAGAGAGAGAGAGATAGATGGATAGAGAGAGAGATAGATAGATGGATAGAGAGAGAGAGCGATAGATGGATAGAGAGAGAGATAGATAGATGGATAGAGAGATAGATGGATAGAGAGATAGATGGATAGAGAGAGAGATAGATGGATAGAGAGATAGATGGATAGAGAGATAGATAGATAGATGGATAGAGAGATAGATGGATAGAGAGATAGATGGATAGATGGATAGAGAGAGAGAGAGAGATAGATGGATAGAGAGAGAGATAGATAGATGGATAGAGAGAGAGAGATAGATGGATAGAGAGAGAGATAGATAGATGGATAGAGAGATAGATGGATAGAGAGATAGATGGATAGAGAGAGAGATAGATAGATGGATAGAGAGATAGATGGATAGAGAGAGAGAGAGATAGATGGATAGAGAGAGAGATAGATGGATAGAGAGATAGATGGATAGAGAGATAGATGGATAGAGAGAGAGATAGATAGATGGATAGAGAGATAGATGGATAGAGAGATAGATAGATAGATGGATAGAGAGATAGATGGATAGAGAGATAGATGGATAGATGGATAGAGAGAGAGATAGATGGATAGAGAGAGAGATAGATAGATGGATAGAGAGATAGATGGATAGAGAGATAGATGGATAGAGAGATAGATGGATAGAGAGAGATAGATGGATAGATAGATGGATAGAGAGATAGATAGATAGAGAGAGAGATAGATAGATGGATAGAGAGATAGATGGATAGAGAGAGAGATAGATAGATAGATAGATGGAGAGATAGATGGATAGAGAGAGAGATAGATAGATAGAGAGAGAGAGAGATAGATAGATAGAGAGAGAGATAGATAGATGGATAGAGAGATAGATGGATAGAGAGAGAGATAGATAGATAGATAGATGGAGAGATAGATAGATAGAGAGAGAGATAGATAGATGGATAGAGAGAGAGATAGATAGATAGAGAGAGAGATAGATAGATAGATAGATGGAGAGATAGATGGATCGAGAGAGAGATAGATAGATAGAGAGAGAGATACTTTATTGATCCCAATTTGGACATTCTTTCATCACAGAAGTGGAAAAGAGAATTAACAATAATAAAAAAATATATATATTATATCAAATATAAACAAAACAATATAAATATTCTGGATAATAAAAAGTCAAAAATACCACAGGAATTATATTATTATGTTTTCCTCTTTTCATCAGTGATGGTGTCTCAAGTATTTATTACTAAGATCTAAAGTGCATTTATGATTTGCCACGCGTTAAAGGCAACGTGACATTCACACGTTCCTAAACTGCAAAGATATCCTCGGCACAAAGATTATAGCAGATAAAAACATGCAGCAGCTGCTGTAAATAGCACAGTAGGATTAGAACATGTCATTTCTAGGTAAAACATGTTTGTATTTTGAAGAAGAATGGGTAAAATGAGTCTATATAAAGAACTAAACAGCTGTTATGCCACCAAACTCAATGTTCTGGTTTGAGCATTTTCTGCATATTGAGCACATTTTAAGTATTTAAACCAAGGTCTAAAGTGCATTTATTATTTGCCTCAGATTATGAGCAACGTGACGGACGTTTACACTCTCTTAATCTGCAGATACATATGCAGTATGACATATAGGTCGAGCTAATGCTGTGCTATTTATACTCATAATACTGTACTTAATAACTGAGATTAAGTCAGTTAGAAAAGCTCGTTGGGATTCTCACATCAGGAGCACACTGGAGTTTTTCCTTTCCATCACAACAAATATTTGTACCGAAGTGACATGACTTCAGGTCACCACCGCTAAGCTAAAGGAGGCTAATGTTGGGCTCTAAAGGAACTACAGCACGGTCACATGACTTCACGTCACCACCGCTAAGCTAAAGGTGGCTAATGTTGGGCTGTCAAGGAACTACAGCACGGTCACATGACTTCACGTCACCACCGCTAAGCTAAAGGAGGCTAATGTTGGGCTATAAAGGAACTACAGCACGGTCACATGACTTCACGTCACCACCGCTAAGCTAAAGGTGGCTAATGTTGGGCTCTAAAGGAACTACAGCACGGTCACATGACTTCACGTCACCACCGCTAAGCTAAAGGTGGCTAATGTTGGGCTATAAAGGAACTACAGCAGGGTCACATGACTTCACGTCACCACCGCTAAGCTAAAGGTGGCTAATATTGGGCTATAAAGGAACTACAGCACGGTCACATGACTTCACGTCACCACCGCTAAGCTAACGGCTGCTAATGTTGGGCTATAAAGGAACTACAGCAGGGTCACATAACTTCACGTCACCACCGCTAAGCTAAAGGTGGCTAATATTGGGTATAAAGGAACTACAGCAGGGTCACATGACTTCACGTCACCACCGCTAAGCTAAAGGTGGCTAATATTGGGTATAAAGGAACTACAGCACGGTCACATGACTTCACGTCACCACCGCTAAGCTAAAGGCGGCTAATGTTGGGCTATAAAGGAACTACAGCACGGTCACATGACTTCACATCACCACCGCTAAGCTAAAGGAGGCTAATGTTGGGCTATAAAGGAAGTACAGCACGGTCACATGACTTCAAGTCACCTGACTCATTTCAGGGTTTGAGGACTCATTCCTGCACCACTCTTCTTCACATGAATCCTCACAACATACTAAAAGGAATGGAAACACATAAGACAGATTGCGCCTATAATGTTCAGAATTCGATCCAAAAACACGATCTAAAATTCCTTGGACATATATCCCAATACTTTAGGTCATGTGATGTGAAGTAAAACATGTGTGGCCCCCTGACATGAAGTAAAGTGGTCTCTGCAGCTATTAGTGCTCGGCGGTTCAATAAGCAGGCAGTGTGTTCAACATAAATCAATGGTAAGCAGCTTGACTCTAATTAGAGGGTGAAGGGAACAGCCTCTCAAACACACATGCAAACAACCAAGTCAATGCACACATCCGTACAACAAAGTGCATTGAGTTTGCACACATCAAATACATTTTGTATGGAGAAAAGAAAAGTTCCCAACCACTGCTAGAAGGGTTTAAATCTGAGGGAGAGAGTTTGAGAAAGAGCTCCAAATCAGACGGCATGCACTAAAGACTAAGCTGATTTCTACAGTAAATAGTAAATGAATCAGGAAAAAGAAAGTTAGCAGTTTTGTTTGATTGGATTTTTTTCTTTTAGCCATGGACGGAGGACGTCAAACTTACTATAAGTCCGTTTGCGTGTTGCTGTTCGTTACTTTGGTCCTTAAAATTTTGAGAAGACAATGTTAGACTACTGGTGTAAGAAGGAGTCATTTCATAAACCACGGAGCCTCACAATACCCACCAACATGCAGTAATCCTTTCATCACATGGGGAAAACACTTGGGGTTAATTACAGGATTTCTCTCGAAGGGAAATCTGTGATTAAAACTACAATTTTTTTAGGTAAAAAAAAGCTTAAATTGCCACCTCACAACCACATGAAGAGGCAGTGGTTTCTCCACTCTTCACAGGGCGGAGAGAGGAACATGTGATGAAACGAATACCGGCTACACCCTCATCTACCACCGAAGCAGGGAACCACACACACACACAGATGTGAGGGAAACACACACTGCGGTGGTCTCACAAATGCTGATGGTGAAGAGGCAGCAGACCAAAGTACAGCAGGAGGTTGAACATGTGTTTACCTTGGCGATTTGCAGCAGAACGATACAGTGCTTGATGGACTCTACCATGCTCTGGAAGGAAAGCATGTTCAGAAAAGAGGTTAAATTACGAGGAACTGACACAGGAAGGATAATGTACTAATGGCTGACTTACACAAGTAGTCTCCTTCAGATTTTCAATTTTCTGTAAAAAGAGAAGACATTAGGTGTTAAAATCTGTCAACAGGTACAAAGTCTAAAAGCAGAAACCCTGATGCCACGGATAGAGGTGGGAAGTATAGGAGAACAAATACTTTGTTACTGTACTTCAGTACATGTTTCTGGTATCAGTACTTTACTCCACTTCTTATTTTTCAGACGACTTTTACTTCTTACATGTTGAACACAAATACCTGTACTTTCTACTTCTTACATGTTGAACACAAATACCTGTACTTTCTACTTCTTACATGTTGAACCCAAATACCTGTACTTTCTACTTCTTACATGTTGAACCCAAATACCTGTACTTTCTACTTCTTACATGTTGAACACAAATACCTGTACTTTCTACTTCTTACATGTTGAACCCAAATACCTGTACTTTCTACTTCTTACATGTTGAACACAAATACCTGTACTTTCTACTTCTTACATGTTGAACCCAAATACCTGTACTTTCTACTTCTCACATGTTGAACCCAAATACCTGTACTTTCTACTTCTTACATGTTGAACCCAAATACCTGCACTTTCTACTTCTTACATGTTGAACACAAATACCTGTACTTTCTACTTCTTACATGTTGAACACAAATACCTGTACTTTCTACTTCTTACATGTTGAACACAAATACCTGTACTTTCTACTTCTTACATGTTGAACTCAAATACCTGTACTTTCTACTTCTTACATGTTGAACCCAAATACCTGCACTTTCTACTTCTTACATGTTGAACCCAAATACCTGCACTTTCTACTTCTTACATGTTGAACACAAATACCTGTACTTTCTACTTCTTACATGTTGAACTCAAATACCTGTACTTTCTACTTCTTACATGTTGAACCCAAATACCTGCACTTTCTACTTCTTACATGTTGAACTCAAATACCTGTACTTTCTACTTCTTACATGTTGAACACAAATACCTGTACTTTCTACTTCTTACATGTTGAACACAAATACCTGTACTTTCTACTTCTTACATGTTGAACACAAATACCTGTACTTTCTACTTCTTACATGTTGAACTCAAATACCTGTACTTTCTACTTCTTACATGTTGAACACAAATACCTGTACTTTCTACTTCTTACATGTTGAACTCAAATACCTGTACTTTCTACTTCTCACATGTTGAACCCAAATACCTGTACTTTCTACTTCTTACATGTTGAACTCAAATACCTGTACTTTCTACTTCTTACATGTTGAACTCAAATACCTGTACTTTCTACTTCTTACATGTTGAACACAAATACCTGTACTTTCTACTTCTTACATGTTGAACTCAAATACCTGTACTTTCTACTTCTCACATGTTGAACCCAAATACCTGTACTTTCTACTTCTTACATGTTGAACTCAAATACCTGTACTTTCTACTTCTTACATGTTGAACCCAAATACCTGCACTTTCTACTTCTTACATGTTGAACTCAAATACCTGTACTTTCTACTTCTTACATGTTGAACCCAAATACCTGTACTTTCTACTTCTCACATGTTGAACCCAAATACCTGTACTTTCTACTTCTCTCATTTCCCAAACAGCTGGTTCCTTTAGTCTGAATGTGTGTTTGGTGGCGTGATCATTATTCTTTAGAGTCATTGCGTGCCTATTGATTTGAACACGATCCGTGTATCCATCATTTCCTGGTCTTCTCTAAAGAAGAGGGACCAATGGAAACGTTGTCATGTTGCCGTTGTTCAGCATGGAAACATTCATTAGCTAACAATGACATTATTGTTCTATTAATATAAAGGGAGGTCAGGTACTCTTTAAAACAGCTGCTAGTTATGGGTACTTTTTACTGAAGTACACTTCAAAGCCTCTTTACTTTGACTTGAGTAAAGAAGTTTAGTCAGTACTTCTACTTTCACCAGAGTATTTTTAAACACGAGTATCTGTACTTCTACTTGAGTAAAGGATGAGTGTACTTCTACTTGAGTAAAGGATGAGTGTACTCTTGCCATCTCTGGCCACAGATGAATCACAATTACGAGATAACATCGAAGTGGTGACGTCTGACTTACTGATGCAACGGTTTTTGTTCTGTGGAAATGTACAAGATAGTTTCCCACAATGAAGAGTCACAGTAATTACAGGTTGAAGTGACCAAAGGCTAAGTGCAGTCTCTACGGGAGGAAGTGAATCACAGCTGCTGGGGACAAAGTGAAACTGAACAATATAAAAACACCTCAATGTTATGATTTTAAGTTTAAAGGGGCCCTAATACACACATGTTGTAGTGTCTCTACTTTAAAGAGTCCTCTCCTGCTGATGTTCAGGTGTATATCAGTATGTAGTGTCTCTACTTTAAAGAGTCCTCTCCTGCTGATGTTCAGGTGTATATCAGTATGTAGAGTCTCTACTTTAAAGAGTCCTCTCCTGCTGATGTTCAGGTGTATATCAGTATGTAGAGTCTCTACTTTAAAGAGTCCTCTCCTGCTGATGTTCAGGTGTATATCAGTATGTAGTGTCTCTACTTTAAAGAGTCCTCTCCTGCTGATGTTCAGGTGTATATCAGTATGTAGTGTCTCTACTTTAAAGAGTCCTCTCCTGCTGATGTTCAGGTGTATATCAGTATGTAGTGTCTCTACTTTAAAGAGTCCTCTCCAGCTGATGTTCAGGTGTATATCAGTATGTAGTGTCTCTACTTTAAAGAGTCCTCTCCAGCTGATGTTCAGGTGTATATCAGTATGTAGTGTCTCTACTTTAAAGAGTCCTCTCCAGCTGATGTTCAGGTGTATATCAGTATGTAGTGTCTCTACTTTAAAGAGTCCTCTCCTGCTGATGTTCAGGTGTATATCAGTATGTAGTGTCTCTACTTTAAAGAGTCCTCTCCAGCTGATGTTCAGGTGTATATCAGTATGTAGTGTCTCTACTTTAAAGAGTCCTCTCCTGCTGATGTTCAGGTGTATATCAGTATGTAGTGTCTCTACTTTAAAGAGTCCTCTCCTGCTGATGTTCAGGTGTATATCAGTATGTAGTGTCTCTACTTTAAAGAGTCCTCTCCTGCTGATGTTCAGGTGTATATCAGTATGTAGTGTCTCTACTTTAAAGAGTCCTCTCCTGCTGATGTTCAGGTGTATATCAGTATGTAGTGTCTCTACTTTAAAGAGTCCTCTCCTGCTGATGTTCAGGTATATATCAGTATGTAGTGTCTCTACTTTAAAGAGTCCTCTCCTGCTGATGTTCAGGTGTATATCAGTATGTAGTGTCTCTACTTTAAAGAGTCCTCTCCTGCTGATGTTCAGGTGTATATCAGTATGTAGTGTCTCTACTTTAAAGAGTCCTCTCCTGCTGATGTTCAGGTGTATATCAGTATGTAGTGTCTCTACTTTAAAGAGTCCTCTCCAGCTGATGTTCAGGTGTATATCAGTATGTAGTGTCTCTACTTTAAAGAGTCCTCTCCAGCTGATGTTCAGGTGTATATCAGTATGTAGTGTCTCTACTTTAAAGAGTCCTCTCCAGCTGATGTTCAGGTGTATATCAGTATGTAGTGTCTCTACTTTAAAGAGTCCTCTCCTGCTGATGTTCAGGTGTATATCAGTATGTAGTGTCTCTACTTTAAAGAGTCCTCTCCAGCTGATGTTCAGGTGTATATCAGTATGTAGTGTCTCTACTTTAAAGAGTCCTCTCCTGCTGATGTTCAGGTGTATATCAGTATGTAGTGTCTCTACTTTAAAGAGTCCTCTCCTGCTGATGTTCAGGTGTATATCAGTATGTAGTGTCTCTACTTTAAAGAGTCCTCTCCTGCTGATGTTCAGGTGTATATCAGTATGTAGTGTCTCTACTTTAAAGAGTCCTCTCCTGCTGATGTTCAGGTGTATATCAGTATGTAGTGTCTCTACTTTAAAGAGTCCTCTCCTGCTGATGTTCAGGTATATATCAGTATGTAGTGTCTCTACTTTAAAGAGTCCTCTCCTGCTGATGTTCAGGTGTATATCAGTATGTAGTGTCTCTACTTTAAAGAGTCCTCTCCAGCTGATGTTCAGGTGTATATCAGTATGTAGTGTCTCTACTTTAAAGAGTCCTCTCCTGCTGATGTTCAGGTGTATATCAGTATGTAGTGTCTCTACTTTAAAGAGTCCTCTCCTGCTGATGTTCAGGTGTATATCAGTATGTAGTGTCTCTACTTTAAAGAGTCCTCTCCTGCTGATGTTCAGGTGTATATCAGTATGTAGTGTCTCTACTTTAAAGAGTCCTCTCCTGCTGATGTTCAGGTGTATATCAGTATGTAGTGTCTCTACTTTAAAGAGTCCTCTCCTGCTGATGTTCAGGTGTATATCAGTATGTAGTGTCTCTACTTTAAAGAGTCCTCTCCTGCTGATGTTCAGATGTATATCAGTATGTAGAGTCTCTACTTTAAAGAGTCCTCTCCTGCTGATGTTCAGATGTATATCAGTATGTAGAGTCTCTACTTTAAAGAGTCCTCTCCTGCTGATGTTCAGGTGTATATCAGTATGTAGTGTCTCTACTTTAAAGAGTCCTCTCCTGCTGATGTTCAGGTGTATATCAGTATGTAGAGTCTCTACTTTAAAGAGTCCTCTCCTGCTGATGTTCAGATGTATATCAGTATGTAGAGTCTCTACTTTAAAGAGTCCTCTCCTGCTGATGTTCAGGTGTATATCAGTATGTAGTGTCTCTACTTTAAAGAGTCCTCTCCTGCTGATGTTCAGGTGTATATCAGTATGTAGATGTCTCTACTTTAAAGAGTCCTCTCCTGCTGATGTTCAGGTGTATATCAGTATGTAGAGTCTCTACTTTAAAGAGTCCTCTCCTGCTGATGTTCAGGTGTATATCAGTATGTAGTGTCTCTACTTTAAAGAGTCCTCTCCTGCTGATGTTCAGGTGTATATCAGTATGTAGAGTCTCTACTTTAAAGAGTCCTCTCCTGCTGATGTTCAGGTGTATATCAGTATGTAGTGTCTCTACTTTAAAGAGTCCTCTCCTGCTGATGTTCAGGTGTATATCAGTATGTAGTGTCTCTACTTTAAAGAGTCCTCTCCTGCTGATGTTCAGGTGTATATCAGTATGTAGTGTCTCTACTTTAAAGAGTCCTCTCCTGCTGATGTTCAGGTGTATATCAGTATGTAGTGTCTCTACTTTAAAGAGTCCTCTCCATGCTGATGTTCAGGTGTATATCAGTATGTAGTGTCTCTACTTTAAAGAGTCCTCTCCTGCTGATGTTCAGGTGTATATCAGTATGTAGTGTCTCTACTTTAAAGAGTCCTCTCCAGCTGATGTTCAGGTGTATATCAGTATGTAGTGTCTCTACTTTAAAGAGTCCTCTCCTGCTGATGTTCAGGTGTATATCAGTATGTAGTGTCTCTACTTTAAAGAGTCTCTCCTGCTGATGTTCAGGTGTATATCAGTATGTAGTGTCTCTACTTTAAAGAGTCCTCTCCAGCTGATGTTCAGGTGTATATCAGTATGTAGTGTCTCTACTTTAAAGAGTCCTCTCCTGCTGATGTTCAGGTGTATATCAGTATGTAGTGTCTCTACTTTAAAGAGTCCTCTCCTGCTGATGTTCAGGTGTATATCAGTATGTAGTGTCTCTACTTTAAAGAGTCCTCTCCTGCTGATGTTCAGGTGTATATCAGTATGTAGTGTCTCTACTTTAAAGAGTCCTCTCCTGCTGATGTTCAGGTGTATATCAGTATGTAGTGTCTCTACTTTAAAGAGTCCTCTCCTGCTGATGTTCAGGTAGTATATCAGTATGTAGTGTCTCTACTTTAAAGAGTCCTCTCCTGCTGATGTTCAGGTGTATATCAGTATGTAGTGTCTCTACTTTAAAGAGTCCTCTCCAGCTGATGTTCAGGTGTATATCAGTATGTAGTGTCTCTACTTTAAAGAGTCCTCTCCTGCTGATGTTCAGGTGTATATCAGTATGTAGTGTCTCTACTTTAAAGAGTCCTCTCCTGCTGATGTTCAGGTGTATATCAGTATGTAGTGTCTCTACTTTAAAGAGTCCTCTCCTGCTGATGTTCAGGTGTATATCAGTATGTAGTGTCTCTACTTTAAAGAGTCCTCTCCTGCTGATGTTCAGGTGTATATCAGTATGTAGTGTCTCTACTTTAAAGAGTCCTCTCCTGCTGATGTTCAGGTGTATATCAGTATGTAGTGTCTCTACTTTAAAGAGTCCTCTCCTGCTGATGTTCAGGTGTATATCAGTATGTAGTGTCTCTACTTTAAAGAGTCCTCTCCTGCTGATGTTCAGGTGTATATCAGTATGTAGTGTCTCTACTTTAAAGAGTCCTCTCCTGCTGATGTTCAGGTGTATATCAGTATGTAGTGTCTCTACTTTAAAGAGTCCTCTCCTGCTGATGTTCAGGTGTATATCAGTATGTAGTGTCCTCTACTTTAAAGAGTCCTCTCCAGCTGATGTTCAGGTGTATATCAGTATGTAGTGTCTCTACTTTAAAGAGTCCTCTCCTGCTGATGTTCAGGTGTATATCAGTATGTAGTGTCTCTACTTTAAAGAGTCCTCTCCTGCTGATGTTCAGGTGTATATCAGTATGTAGTGTCTCTACTTTAAAGAGTCCTCTCCTGCTGATGTTCAGGTGTATATCAGTATGTAGTGTCTCTACTTTAAAGAGTCCTCTCCTGCTGATGTTCAGGTGTATATCAGTATGTAGTGTCTCTACTTTAAAGAGTCCTCTCCTGCTGATGTTCAGGTGTATATCAGTATGTAGTGTCTCTACTTTAAAGAGTCCTCTCCTGCTGATGTTCAGGTGTATATCAGTATGTAGTGTCTCTACTTTAAAGAGTCCTCTCCAGCTGATGTTCAGGTGTATATCAGTATGTAGTGTCTCTACTTTAAAGAGTCCTCTCCTGCTGATGTTCAGGTGTATATCAGTATGTAGTGTCTCTACTTTAAAGAGTCCTCTCCTGCTGATGTTCAGGTGTATATCAGTATGTAGTGTCTCTACTTTAAAGAGTCCTCTCCTGCTGATGTTCAGGTGTATATCAGTATGTAGTGTCTCTACTTTAAAGAGTCCTCTCCTGCTGATGTTCAGGTGTATATCAGTATGTAGTGTCTCTACTTTAAAGAGTCCTCTCCTGCTGATGTTCAGGTGTATATCAGTATGTAGTGTCTCTACTTTAAAGAGTCCTCTCCTGCTGATGTTCAGGTGTATATCAGTATGTAGTGTCTCTACTTAAAGAGTCCTCTCCATGCTGATGTTCAGGTGTATATCAGTATGTAGTGTCTCTACTTTAAAGAGTCCTCTCCTGCTGATGTTCAGGTGTATATCAGTATGTAGTGTCTCTACTTTAAAGAGTCCTCTCCTGCTGATGTTCAGGTGTATATCAGTATGTAGTGTCTCTACTTTAAAGAGTCCTCTCCTGCTGATGTTCAGGTGTATATCAGTATGTAGTGTCTCTACTTTAAAGAGTCCTCTCCTGCTGATGTTCAGGTGTATATCAGTATGTAGTGTCTCTACTTTAAAGAGTCCTCTCCTGCTGATGTTCAGGTGTATATCAGTATGTAGTGTCTCTACTTTAAAGAGTCCTCTCCTGCTGATGTTCAGGTGTATATCAGTATGTAGTGTCTCTACTTTAAAGAGTCCTCTCCTGCTGATGTTCAGGTGTATATCAGTATGTAGTGTCTCTACTTTAAAGAGTCCTCTCCTGCTGATGTTCAGGTGTATATCAGTATGTAGTGTCTCTACTTTAAAGAGTCCTCTCCTGCTGATGTTCAGGTGTATATCAGTATGTAGTGTCTCTACTTTAAAGAGTCCTCTCCAGCTGATGTTCAGGTGTATATCAGTATGTAGTGTCTCTACTTTAAAGAGTCCTCTCCTGCTGATGTTCAGGTGTATATCAGTATGTAGTGTCTCTACTTTAAAGAGTCCTCTCCTGCTGATGTTCAGGTGTATATCAGTATGTAGTGTCTCTACTTTAAAGAGTCCTCTCCTGCTGATGTTCAGGTGTATATCAGTATGTAGTGTCTCTACTTTAAAGAGTCCTCTCCTGCTGATGTTCAGGTGTATATCAGTATGTAGTGTCTCTACTTTAAAGAGTCCTCTCCTGCTGATGTTCAGGTGTATATCAGTATGTAGTGTCTCTACTTTAAAGAGTCCTCTCCTGCTGATGTTCAGATGTATATCAGTATGTAGAGTCTCTACTTTAAAGAGTCCTCTCCTGCTGATGTTCAGATGTATATCAGTATGTAGAGTCTCTACTTTAAAGAGTCCTCTCCTGCTGATGTTCAGGTGTATATCAGTATGTAGTGTCTCTACTTTAAAGAGTCCTCTCCTGCTGATGTTCAGGTGTATATCAGTATGTAGAGTCTCTACTTTAAAGAGTCCTCTCCTGCTGATGTTCAGATGTATATCAGTATGTAGAGTCTCTACTTTAAAGAGTCCTCTCCTGCTGATGTTCAGGTGTATATCAGTATGTAGTGTCTCTACTTTAAAGAGTCCTCTCCTGCTGATGTTCAGATGTATATCAGTATGTAGAGTCTCTACTTTAAAGAGTCCTCTCCTGCTGATGTTCAGATGTATATCAGTATGTAGAGTCTCTACTTTAAAGAGTCCTCTCCTGCTGATGTTCAGGTGTATATCAGTATGTAGTGTCTCTACTTTAAAGAGTCCTCTCCTGCTGATGTTCAGGTGTATATCAGTATGTAGAGTCTCTACTTTAAAGAGTCCTCTCCTGCTGATGTTCAGATGTATATCAGTATGTAGAGTCTCTACTTTAAAGAGTCCTCTCCTGCTGATGTTCAGGTGTATATCAGTATGTAGTGTCTGTACTTTAAAGAGTCCTCTCCTGCTGATGTTCAGGTGTATATCAGTATGTAGAGTCTCTACTTTAAAGAGTCCTCTCCTGCTGATGTTCAGGTGTATATCAGTATGTAGTGTCTCTACTTTAAAGAGTCCTCTCCTGCTGATGTTCAGGTGTATATCAGTATGTAGTGTCTCTACTTTAAAGAGTCCTCTCCTGCTGATGTTCAGGTGTATATCAGTATGTAGTGTCTCTACTTTAAAGAGTCCTCTCCAGCTGATGTTCAGGTGTATATCAGTATGTAGTGTCTCTACTTTAAAGAGTCCTCTCCAGCTGATGTTCAGGTGTATATCAGTATGTAGTGTCTCTACTTTAAAGAGTCCTCTCCTGCTGATGTTCAGGTGTATATCAGTATGTAGTGTCTCTACTTTAAAGAGTCCTCTCCAGCTGATGTTCAGGTGTATATCAGTATGTAGTGTCTCTACTTTAAAGAGTCCTCTCCTGCTGATGTTCAGGTGTATATCAGTATGTAGTGTCTCTACTTTAAAGAGTCCTCTCCTGCTGATGTTCAGGTGTATATCAGTATGTAGTGTCTCTACTTTAAAGAGTCCTCTCCTGCTGATGTTCAGGTGTATATCAGTATGTAGTGTCTCTACTTTAAAGAGTCCTCTCCTGCTGATGTTCAGGTGTATATCAGTATGTAGTGTCTCTACTTTAAAGAGTCCTCTCCTGCTGATGTTCAGGTATATATCAGTATGTAGTGTCTCTACTTTAAAGAGTCCTCTCCTGCTGATGTTCAGGTGTATATCAGTATGTAGTGTCTCTACTTTAAAGAGTCCTCTCCAGCTGATGTTCAGGTGTATATCAGTATGTAGTGTCTCTACTTTAAAGAGTCCTCTCCTGCTGATGTTCAGGTGTATATCAGTATGTAGTGTCTCTACTTTAAAGAGTCCTCTCCTGCTGATGTTCAGGTGTATATCAGTATGTAGTGTCTCTACTTTAAAGAGTCCTCTCCTGCTGATGTTCAGGTGTATATCAGTATGTAGTGTCTCTACTTTAAAGAGTCCTCTCCTGCTGATGTTCAGGTGTATATCAGTATGTAGTGTCTCTACTTTAAAGAGTCCTCTCCTGCTGATGTTCAGGTGTATATCAGTATGTAGTGTCTCTACTTTAAAGAGTCCTCTCCTGCTGATGTTCAGGTGTATATCAGTATGTAGTGTCTCTACTTTAAAGAGTCCTCTCCAGCTGATGTTCAGGTGTATATCAGTATGTAGTGTCTCTACTTTAAAGAGTCCTCTCCTGCTGATGTTCAGGTGTATATCAGTATGTAGTGTCTCTACTTTAAAGAGTCCTCTCCTGCTGATGTTCAGGTGTATATCAGTATGTAGTGTCTCTACTTTAAAGAGTCCTCTCCTGCTGATGTTCAGGTGTATATCAGTATGTAGTGTCTCTACTTTAAAGAGTCCTCTCCTGCTGATGTTCAGGTGTATATCAGTATGTAGTGTCTCTACTTTAAAGAGTCCTCTCCTGCTGATGTTCAGGTGTATATCAGTATGTAGTGTCTCTACTTTAAAGAGTCCTCTCCTGCTGATGTTCAGGTGTTGTTTGAATAAGGAATAAGTAAGGAATCTGCAAGAGTATCATATATAATTCAACGTGCTTCCTGCTGTTAGCTTCAGCGCTAACGACAGATTAGCAGGTACTCACTCTGCGGGATTCATCCTCGTTACAGTCCTTGATCTTCTCATCAAACAGCTGAGGAAACAGAACAGGACAGCTTTAATACGGGGAACTGAGGCGAGTCTGTACAGAAGCTTGAGATATTGACAGATTTTCTCACCGATGAAGGACACTGAGACTACGCTGCGACTTCCGCAAATGAATACATGTTCTGCTTTATCACCACGCTACCGCAAATCTTATTTAAATAACTGCTGCTTTGTTAAAGAGGGGATCAACAAGGAAACACTATCATGACACAGATTCAGATACAGGGTAGACTGAAGCTGATTAATGCTATTTTATGCAGATTATTTATAAATTATAGTAAATTAATGAGCTAACCGAGGAAGCTTGCGCACCAACAATATGAACTTAATATTCTTATTAAGTTTTACATTTTCCAAATCTGTATGTCTCTCGGAAACAAGGAGACGTTGTGATATAATATAAATATTATGTTAATTTTTTTATGCAAAGTTATTATTTTAAGTTGTATTTGTTTAAGTGCACTGCAGACATATTTAAAACAAGGACGATAGTGTTAAAGGTCCCATGTCATGCTTTTCCGGTTATTACCCGTCCCCTTGTGTTATGAAGGTTTTTCTGCATGTAAACGGTGTGCAGAGTCAAAACCCTCAAAGTACACCCTGTAGCGAGTAAAACTCTAACACAGAAAATACCTCCCCAAAACGCCTCGTTGGAGATACGTCACTGTCCATTTGATTCTTCCGGGTACATCATGATGTCAACCGTACCCGGAACGAAATGGACCAATCCGTGAAGCCGTTACGTTAAGCCCCCGCTGATTGGTCCAAATTGACCAATCCACGGACTTCCTCACACACTCAGTGCAGCTCTGCTGATCTCTCCTCCCTGGCTGCAGGCTGATAACAGACAGTTGGGATCGCGGCGAAATTCTCTCTGCAGACCCATTCTCACAGCGTTTATCAACCTTTTTCTTTCTCAATATCAAGCACACTTATTGTTTTTACTTCAGCTGTGACTTTGTGTGCTCAGGGTGAGTTTGGCTGTGTTTCGCTGTGTATCGCTAAACAAGGAAATCACACCTCCACGGAGCTCAGCGCGATTCACAACGTCCTGACCAATCGGAGCACACTGTGCTCACAGGGAGGGGGGGGGGGGGCTGGAGCTACTGGAGCTACAACGAGCCGTTAAAGGCAGAGAGTGAAATTCAGTGAATACACGTAGTTTACAGAGATGCTGTTTGAGAAACCAAAGTGAGTTTGGAACATTGCACAATATAAATCTATTCTAGTCGACCTCAACAATGGAATTATGATCAGTGGAAATGGCCATGACATGGGACCTTTAAATAAATAAATACATTTATTTTGTTGAATTGTTGTATTATTTAAGACTTCAAAAACACACTTTTTTAATATTGTGTACCTCAAAAACAACGTGACACTGTAATCTGCTGATAAATGATTAACTACCGTCTTTAATTGCAGATTGACTTTTATGCTGCAAATTGGAATACATGTGTTACGATCCGTATGAGTTGTATTTTGTCATGATCGGTCTTTGTTTCCCCGTTGTATTTAGATATCTCTGACCATGTGGATATCTAGATGATTCTCTGACCATGTGGATATCTCTAGATGATGATTCTCTGACCATGTGGATATCTCTAGATGATGATTCTCTGACCATGTGGATATCTCTAGATGATGATTCTCTGACCATGTGGATATCTCTAGATGATGATTCTCTGACCATGTGGATATCTCTAGATGATGATTCTCTGACCATGTGGATATCTCTAGATGATGATTCTCTGACCATGTGGATATCTCTAGATGATGATTCTCTGACCATGTGGATATCTCCAGATGATGATTCTCTGACCATGTGGATATCTCTAGATGATGATTCGCTGACCATGTGGATATCTCTAGATGATGATTCTCTGACCATGTGGATATCTCTAGATGATGATTCTCTGACCATGTGGATATCTCTAGATGATGATTCTCTGACCATGTGGATATCTCTAGATGATGATTCTCTGACCATGTGGATATCTCTAGATGATGATTCTCTGACCATGTGGATATCTCTAGATGATGATTCTCTGACCATGTGGATATCTCTAGATGATGATTCTCTGACCATGTGGATATCTCTAGATGATGATTCTCTGACCATGTGGATATCTCTAGATGATGATTCTCTGACCATGTGGATATCTCCAGATGATGATTCTCTGACCATGTGGATATCACTAGATGATGATTCTCTGACCATGTGGATATCTCTAGATGATGATTCTCTGACCATGTGGATATCTCTAGATGATGATTCTCTGACCATGTGGATATCTCCAGATGATGATTCTCTGACCATGTGGATATCTCCAGATGATGATTCTCTGACCATGTGGATATCTCCAGATGATGATTCTCTGAGTGCTCACCTTTAATTGGTCGATCAGGATCTGCAGGTAGGCGTCTGCTTCAGAGAGCTTCTTATCAAAGTCCTGAACGCTCGGCACCAATCCTGTCTCTGCCTCCTGGAGGAGAGAAGAGTGAGGCGTTCAGAACACACACCATGCTTCATATTCACAATAACACACACACACACACACACACACACAGAGATACACACACACACACACAGAATATTAATAAGAGCCACTTTAAAAGACGTTTTATCCGTTCATAGAAAGAGTGTGTGTTCGTCACACTGCCGTGTAAACTGAGACAGGAAAGGAGGACAGAAACAGCTGAGCAGAATCTTCCAGAAGAACCAGGGGTCACTATTGTTGAGAGGGTATACAAGGACAGCGTGTGCGTGTGTGTATCTCTGTGTGTGTTTCTTTGTGTGTGTGTGTCTGTGTGTGTATCTCTGTGTGTGTATCTGTGGGTGTGTCTGTCTGTGTGTGTGTATCTGTGTGTGTGTGTATCTGTGTGTGTTTCTTTGTGTGTGTCTGTCTGTGTGTGTATCTGTGTGTGTGTGTGTATCTGTGTGTGTTTCTTTGTGTGTGTGTGTCTGTGTGTGTATCTGTGTGTGTGTATCTGTGGGTGTGTCTGTCTGTGTGTGTGTATCTGTGTGTGTTTCTTTGTGTGTGTCTGTCTGTGTGTGTATCTGTGTGTGTCTGTTTCTTTGTGGCGTGTGTCTGTGTGTGTATCTTTGTGTGTGTGTGTGTATCTGTGTGTGTTTCTTTGTGTGTGTGTTTCTGTGTGTGTGTGTGTGTGTGTGTGTGTGTGTGTGTGTGTGTGTGTGTGTGTATCTGTGTGTATTTCTGTGTGTTTGTGTGTGTATCTCTGTGTGTGTATCTCTGTGTGTGTTTCTGTGTGTGTGTGACATTTAAAAAAAGTCAATAGATATAGTGTAAAAACACAAAAAATAACTACCGTACTTTTCGGACTATAAAGCGCACCTGCATATAAGCCGCAGCAGGGTTCGTGCACAGAGGGGATTGTCGGGAAAGAGATGGCTGTTTGAGGAAGCTCCCATTTATTAACATTTCAACAAACAAGTTGCATATTTGCATAACGTATTCAAGAGTTACCATTTAGTGCAATAGTAGCTACAGAACATGTACTGTGCTGTGTAAACTGTACTGTATCACATAGCGTTTCAGACACACACACTTTTCAACTTTCAAACCACTGATCTACATTATAGCCTACAGTAGTACCATAACAAAAAACAAAGCTTACAGCGCTTGACGAGGCAATATCAATGGCTAAATTAAATGTGTTTTTTTAAAAGTGCAAAATAAAGTGCCTATAACACGACAGTAAGCGCGTAAGCCTAAAGTTACAGTAACACGGCTGCTTAAAATATACGGTAATCTGCCTACCAGAAAAGTCATTAATCCTCATATTCGTCTTCTTCCTGCGTACTAGAACCAACAAAGTCCTCATCTTCAGTGTCGGAAACGAACAGGCTCAGGGTGGCTTCGTCAGCCTCTCTCCTTCGTTGTCGCTCTCAAAACCAACGAACTCCTCTTCGTCACTGTCGGAATCGAACAGCCTCTGAAGGGCCTCAGCTGTATCAGCATAATGAGGGTTTGTGCATGAAAACTTTCTTTGCACAAACTGTCTCGCTCTCGTAATGTCTGTCTGTCTTGCTCTCGTTCTGTCTCTCGTACCACTCTCGGTTCCACTTTTACTTTTGCGCGCTACCTGTCTCACTCTTTTCCGGCCTCCAGCTTTTCCTGCTGGAGCCATCCATGGCTGGAGCCCGCCGCTTAAAGGTGGGGGGTGCGGACAGGCCATAGAGCCCATAGAGTTAAAGGTGGTGGACTGTAACCTGTAAAATCCATAGATTTAGGAGGTCCCCTAGTGGCCGTTAGCTGTATAAACCGCAGGGTCGAAAAATGGGGAAAAAGTCGCGGCTTATAGGCCGAAAAGTACGGTACATGAAATGAGAATGAGCTTCCCTTTATAGCTCCACACAGATGATTCCATTACATAATATTAATTATAAGGTCATTACTAGAGTTACGGCAGAACAGTCGTGAGCGGTCCTCTGTCTCACACAAACAGAAGCTGGATAGAAATACTCAAGAGACAATGTCCTTCAATAAAAACATCACCTCATATCTAAAGAGTCTGTCCTCATCAATCACTAATCACAGAGATAACACACTGAGTACAAGTAGAAGTACTCAGGTCTTGTACTTCAGTAAAAGTAGAAGTACTCAGATCTTGTAGTTGAGTAAAAGTAGAAGTACTCAGGTCTTGTACTTCAGTACAAGTAGAAGTACTCAGGTCTTGTACTTCAGAAAAAGTAGAAGTACTCAGATCTTGTAGTTGAGTAAAAGTAGAAGTACTCAGGTCTTGTACTTCAGTACAAGTAGAAGTACTCAGATCTTGTACTGCAGTAAAAGTAGAAGTACTCAGATCTTGTACTTGAGTAAAAGTAGAAGTACTCAGATCTTGTTCTTGAGTAAAAGTAGAAGTACTCAGATCTTGTACTTCAGTAAAAGTAGAAGTACTCAGATCTTGTTCTTGAGTAAAAGTAGAAGTACTCAGATCTTGCACTTCAGTAAAAGTAGAAGTACTCAGATCTTGCACTTCAGTAAAAGTAGAAGTACTCAGATCTTGTACTTGAGTAAAAGTAGAAGTACTCAGATCTTGTACTTGAGTTAAAGTAGAAGTACTCAGATCTTGTACTTGAGTTAAAGTAGAAGTACTCAGATCTTGTACTTGAGTAAAAGTAGAAGTACCAGAGTGTAGGAATACTCTGTTACAGTAAAAGTCCTGCATTCAAAATGTTCCTCAAGTGAAAGTAGAAAAGTATTATCATCAAAATATAGTGAAAGACAGTAAAAGTAGTCGTTGTGCAGATTGGTCCATTTCAGAATAATATATATGATATGTTTTATAATGATTGATCATCAAAGTGTTCTCAAAGCTGGTGAAGGTGCAGCTAGTCTGAATGACTTTGTAGACTGCAGGGTAGCTGGTGGATTTACTCCAGGTGGAACTAAAGTCTGATTTAACACTTGATTAGATTTCACATCATTCATCCAGATCTGTGAAGTAACTAAAGGTATTAATACATGTAGTGGAGTAGAAGTACACAGTAGCACAACATGGAAAGTAAAAGTATCTCAAAGTTGTATTTAAGAACAGTGCTTGAGTAAATCTACTTAGATACTTTACACCTCTGCGTAATACTGCAGATTTAGTGGAATATCCGAGTACTTCTTGTACCCGCTACTATATTCAAAGATATACACGTCAGTAAATACTGAGAGTAGTTGTGTTATTAAATCTCAAACCATGCTGGCTGCTGCTCTGCGCCGCTCCCTCCTGAGTCTGGAGTGTGTGTGTGTGTGGGTCCTCATAGGAAAGTGAAGGAAAGCCATTCACATCTGAGAGCTGCACCCTGAAACCGGCTGAAGTCTGAACGTGTGAAACTTTACAGAGAGCGAAGTCTCAGCAGTCTCCAGATCACTTCCTCTAAACGGACCAGAGGTGCTTTCACTGCCCGGGTAAACAAAGCTGTCCTCTGCAGAGCCTGAGCAGAAACCCTCAAAACCAACCTGACCAAGGCTTGTTTTTATCAGAGTGAGAGATAGTGTGAGTGTGTGTAGAACGTTTAAAAGTTAGCGCTGAGCTTCAGTCTGCAATGTTCAAAACAACAGATAAAGCCATAAATCTAGGTGTAGTCATGGACTCTGACCTGAGTTTCAACAGTCACATTAAAACAGTTACTAAATCAGCCTACTATCACCTAAAGAACATATCTAGGATTAAAAGACTAATGTCACAGCAGGATTTGGAAAAACTTGTCCATGCTTTTATCTTCAGTAGACTGGACTACTGCAATGGTGTCTTCACAGGTCTCACTAAAACATCTATTAGAAAGCTGCAGCTGATTCAGAACGCCGCTGCTCGAGTCCTCACTAACACTAAGAAAGTGGATCACTCCTGTTCTGAAGTCTTTACACTGGCTTCCTGTGTGTCAAAGAATAGATTTCTAAATACTGCTGCTGGTTTATAAAGCACTGAATGGTTTAGGCCCAAAATACATTTCTGACCTCCTGCTAAATGATGAACCATCCAGATCTCTCAGGTCTTCAGGGACTGGTCAGCTTTCTGTCCCCAGAGTCAGAACTAAACATGGAGAAGCAGCGTTCAGTTATTATGCTCCAAATATCTGGAACAAACTCCCAGAAACCTGCAGGTCCGCTGCAACTCTGACTACTTTTAAATCCAGCAAGAAGACTTTTCTTTTTGTCGCTGCTTTTAATTGAACTATTCATATCTTAGACTGCACTGTAACTTTTATCCATGTATTTTTTCTTTTAATGTTTATTTTATTAGCTTTTCTTTTTAATGACTGATTTTAAATTCCATTTTCTTAATGTCTTTCATTTTTTGTAAAGCACTTTGAATTGCCTTGTGTTGAAAAGTGCTATATAAATAAACTTGCCTTTCCTTTCCATGTGTGTGTGTGTGTGTGTGTGTGTGTGTGTGTGTGTGTGTGTGTGTGTGTGTGTGTGTGTGTGTGTGTGTGTGTGTGTGTGTGACTCCAGGTTAACTAAATACACAAAAAACAGCCGCCTTTATTTCTGGAGATAATCCTTTTAACCAGATTTCACTCAGTTTTTTTAACTTTCATTACCCTGTAATTTGTAATAGATATGGTACTCAAACTATACCTTATTGCATTTAAATTAAAAAGTATATATATGTTGTATACACTAGTATAATTTGTGTCCTATGCCCACATATATATTTTTTATTTATTTATGTATTTAATATTCTGTTGTATTCTGGATTTTTTTCTGTAGATATTTATTTTATTATGTTTTAATTCATTTGCAAAGCCTTGTTTTAATCTATTCTCTTTAATTGACTGTATTTTTACTTTCCCTGAAAAATGTGTAGATACTGCAATGACATTACATGTTAGACGCTTTTATCCAAAGAGACTCACATACTCAATACTGTGGACAATCCCCACAGGAGCAGTTTGGGGTGAAGTGTCTCAGGGACACAACGACATGCTGACTGCAGTGGGGTTTGAACCTGTGACCCCTGATCCCAACCTCAACGCAGCACCCACTGCGCCACGCCTCCGTTATTAAACTCGTCATTATTTTTATAAAATCAACTTGCATCTGTAAAATGTATATTTCAAGTATCCTATGTTTATATTATATTTCATTTTGGACATAGATTTGAATTCTTATATATTTGTACTTACTGGTGTACTTGAGTAGAAGTACTCAGATCTGGTACTTGAGTAAAAGTAGAAGTACTCAGGTCTTGTACTTGAGTAAAAGTAGAAGTACTCAGGTCTTGTACTTGAGTAAAAGTAGAAGTACTCAGGTCTTGTACTTGAGTAAAAGTAGAAGTACTCAGATCGTGTACTTGAGTAAAAGTAGAAGTACTCAGATCTTGCACTTGAGTAAAAGTAGAAGTACTCAGATCTTGTACTTGAGTAAAAGTAGAAGTACTCAGATCTTGCACTTGAGTAAAAGTACTCAGATCTTGTACTTGAGTAAAAGTAGAAGTACTCAGATCTTGTACTTGAGTAAAAGTAGAAGTACTCAGATCTTGTACTTGAGTAAAAGTAGAAGTACCAGAGTGTAGGAATACTATGTTACAGTAAAAGTCCTGCATTCAAAATGTTACTCAAGTGAAAGTAGAAAAGTATTCTCATCAAAATTATAGCATAAAATGGAAGATAAGTAAAGTACAAGTACCTCTAAATTGTACTTCAGAACAGTACTTGAGTAAATGTTCTTAATTACTTCCCACCTCTGAAGTTGATGTATTTATTAAATCGTAGTTTATCTTTTGTATACACGTTGTTAGATTAGATTATTCTACCTTATATTTCAAGTCTACTGATGAAATGTTATTTCTTATTATATTTTATGATATCTTTAAATCACATGCTCTGTCTTGTAAACCTGCTGCTGTAACAAAGCAATTTGGGATGAATTAAGTCAATCAAATCTTATAATTAAAATCATTTTAAGCAGAAAATTCAAATCAATAATACAGCAGACCGACACGCGACCATAAAGTCAATTAGAGCGGAAAAACAAACCACTCATAAGACGGAGCCTCCATCATCACATACTGACCAATATCTCATGTTTAGCCAACACACATAATGAAGGGCGGTGTGTGTGTGTGTGTGTGTTTCCAGACAAAGCAGATAAGTTTGGAAGCAGTTATTCAGAGTCATAGGGTCTGTCTTCAATGTTCCTGAAATATTCCCAGACCACACACACACACACACACACACACACACACACACACACACACACACACACACACACACACACACACACACACACACACACACACACACACACACACACACACACACACACACACACACACACACACACACACACACACACACACACACACACACACACACACACACACACACACACACACACACACACACACACACACACACACACACACACACACAGAGAGAGAGAGAGGGGTGTGTGTCACAGTGTGAATATTTAAGAGCAGCCTGCTAAGACTCACACATAAACACCCCCCCCCCCCTCTCCCTGTTTCCGTTTGTCTTTCCAGCTGTGTGACCCACTTTGGAAAGCTGTCCCACTGCACTGCAGCCGTCTAAACTTCCCCTGCTGCAGTGACGTGTGTGTGTGTGTGTTTACTCACTCTGTGCCTCGTTCCAAAGGACATGCTGCGTTAAACCTCCCCCATCAGGCCCTCTCTCCCCAGCTGGATTTCCCTCCCCAGTTTTTGTTGAAGTGAACCTGTTTTCTGTGGAATAGCAGCGTCCTCGCTAGTCTCTCCTTCACCAGCTGAGCGTTTCTCTGAAGACTCAGTTTTAATCCGGACCCTCCCCTCGCAGGAAAAGCCACATTTCCTCTCACGCAGGCAGAGGAGAAAACACACAAAGCAGAAAAGCTCCTGCTGACGCATCAGCGGACGCTCTGATTGGCCGACGCTCTGATTGGCTGACGCAGCACAGGCAGATGTTTGGTTGACCGAGCAAGCAGGTCAGGGATTGGCTACTGAAAGGTCACATGATGATTTGACAGCAGAGCATTACTGCATGTGTGTGTGTGAGAGAAGACACACCTAGCCACAGAGGAGGAGGAGGGTAAATGTAGTTTTTTTAACCAGTCTTTACAGCTTTTATGTAAATACAGGTTCTTAGTGAATCCCACAGAAGTGAAAGAGGTACTCCGATTCACTAAAAATAGCAATACTGTGGTGTAAAAATACTCTTTTATGAGTAAACATCCTGATTTCTATGTGACTTAAGCTAAAGTGCAAAAGTATCAGCTAAAAGTACCAGATACGGCTATTTTTACAGTTTGTATCATTATTATAGAATATTAAGTACTACTGTTTTTAGAACTAACAACAAATACATGAAAGAGTATTTTAAAAGTGTCATTAAAACATTAGGTATATTAGTAGTAGAGTACTTCATGTATTGTATATGTTAATAGGGTTCATTAGATGTAGTACAGAGCAGTATTTGCCTCTGAAATGTAAAAAACAAAAAGTATAAGATATGGAAGACGTACTCATTCAGTAACAGTAGGGATACTATGGTGTAAAAATACTGAACTCAATGTTACAAATATACAAGTATATATAAAAGTATTATCAGCACAAAGTACTAGATATGGTTTTTTCTACACTTTTTATCATTATGAGGTATATTAGTAGTAGAGAACGTCATAATATCATGTATTGTATATGTTAATAGGGTTCATTAGATGTAGTGAAATGATATGGAAGAAGTACTCCTTCAGTAAAACTATGGTCTGAAACTACTTCATTACAAGTAAAAAAAACCTGATTTCTATGTGTTATTAAAGCCAAGTTAAGTATTATCAGCAAAGGTGCACTGAAAGTAGTCGGTATTACAGTTTTATAACACTATATAAATCAGTGTTATCACTTACAATACATGTCAGAGTGTTTTAATGTTGTAGTTCAGGGGTGAGCTTTCCACTGAAGGCCAGAGGTGAGGTATGTTGCCTCATAAGTTCAGGTGTAAGTCTGCAGAATCAATCAAATGTAGGTCAATTATTCTTGAATATGCTCTAAGAAACATCTCAGCTCTCCAGAGGGTTTCATGTATGTTGTTTACAGCTCCTTCCTTAAAACAGAATCCTCAGATTGATTATAATGAGAGGAAATATGGAGGGTTTATTTCAAGCTTGTTATGGAAATAAGTTATTGGGCTTTTTTTTAACCAAATGAAACTCAGCGCAAGTTCAACCAGTAAGACCGTCTTTCCTCATTCCTTTACTATGTCTGTGTTACTACTCTCTCTCCTCTCAATAAGTGATCGGGGGCGTCACTCCCCAGCTTAACCAATCACTTCGCTCTATTCTCACAAGCCTATCATAGCACTCTGCTAACCCTTTTAAATCTGCTCTCTCCCCTCTCTGACAGCTGTCATTTCAGGTGACTCGACGCAACCCTCCTCCCCCCCTTTTCACCTCCTGCCCCTCTGAATCCAGGGTCAAGCTAAGCCCCTCCCCTTCAGACCGACCCCAACTATCCATTCACCACCACCAGGATCAAGCTAAGCCCCTCCCCTTCAGACCGACCCCAACCATCCATTCACCACCACCAGGGTCAAGCTAAGCCCCTCCCCTTCAGACCAAACCCAACTATCCATTCACCACCACCAGGGTCAAGCTAAGCCCCTCCCCTTCAGACCAAACCCAACTATCCATTCACCACCACCAGGGTCAAGCTAAGCCCCTCCCCTTCAGACCAAACCCAACTATCCATTCACCACCACCAGGGTCAAGCTAAGCCCCTCCCCTTCAGACCAAACCCAACTATCCATTCACCACTACCAGGGTCAAGCTAAGCCCCTCCCCTTCAGACCGAACCCAACTATGCATTCACCACCACCAGGGTCAAGCTAAGCCACTCCCCTTCAGACCGACCCCAACTATCCATTCACCACCACCAGGGTCCAGCTAAGCCCCTCCCCTTCAGACCGACCCCAACTATCCATTCACCACCACCAGGGTCTAGACCCCGGGGGGTTTCATCGGATCGGTTTTCCCCTCCCGAATGATACTCCTGCACAACGGGGCCTCATCGCCAAAACTCCATTACATTCATTTGTGCATTCCTGGCAATAAATGTGTATTCTTATCAAAACCGTCTCTCCTGATTGAACTAAGATTTGTCAGAAAGTGTTTCCACTTTAATTGACTGGGCTCATTAACACATGAATACTACTGTGTGATATATGTTTACGTATATATTTAAGAACAGCACAAGTTTCATGTGTGGGACATACCTCCATTATACTTTTTGAATCGACTGAGGGCCATTTACAAATGGACAACGAGCCGCAGTTTAGACCCCCCTGATGTAGTTTATCGATATGGAGTGGTGTAGATAAGTAGTAGAGTACTGCATCATATATATTTAAAATCAATTAGAGTTATATCAATTCAGTGGAGTGCAATATTGGCCCTGGGAAATGCAAAGGAGTAAAAGCATAAAGTAACAGAGGTGGAAGAAGTACTCAGATCAAGTAAAAGTACATAAAAATACCTTGTTGCAAGTAAAAGTCATTCATTTAAGTCGAGGGGTAAAAGTTTTAAATACTATAGTACAAGTAAAAATCCTCAATGTAAAGTGTTATTTCAGGAAAAGTGCAAAATGTCTAGCAGAAGTAAAAGTACTCCATATGGCTAGACTAGAATTCCCCTGATGTGCAATAACTGTCTGTAAATATAATACGTTCTGCAATATACCCTCCTGCAGTTTCACATGTATTACCATGCTGTACATATCTGCTGTTTCGTGTCTTACTTATTGTTGTTATTAATGTGTGCATACAGTCAACAACCAGCCCCCCCCCCCCTACCTCACAGACCTGCTGCACCACCACACCCCTTCCCGCTGCCTCCGCTCATCAGAAGCCAACCTCCTATCCATCCCCACCCGCATCAAGCACCGGACCTGGGGGGACAGAGCCTTCTCCGTCGCTGCCCCCTCCCTCTGGAACGCACTCCCACAACCCTCACTCTATCCGATGTTTTAGTCGCGTGCATTCCCCCGTTGCGGGACAAGAAAAGGAGTTTCTGATTCTGATTATATTTGACTAATGTTATAAAATAAGCTAACAGATTGACTACATATTGAGCAATGCAGACATGGGGACTTCTTAGTGAATCTCACACAGAGGTGGAAGAAGTACCTGGTGCTTTATCTTAAGAAATACTGCATACAAATACCTGGCTGCAAGTCCTTCATTTAAAGTAGTACTTGAGTAAAAGTACAAAGTGTTATCAGCGACTAAAGAGCAGAATGGAAGTGACAATAAACTGACAGAACAATAATACCAAACAGACCAGCAGCAGTAAATCAAACTGCTCATTAAACCTGAACCTGGTCCTGATACAGGTCCAGAGAAACTTATTGACACAACAGCCTCCATTTCTGATGACATGAATGTCACCTGTATTTCCATCCATATACTGACTCGGATAAAAACACCTGAGATCCAAAGTGCCTTTCAGGTCGTCACACGGTGTCCAAAGCATCCGATTCAAGGACTTTTCAATAACTTTCCAAGCTAAATGTAGGAGGACTAAAAACAACATATATGCAGACGCAGATCAGAGTTAATTATGGTTTCATGGCTGAGAATGTTTATAATAAAATTGCTATTTTTAAAAGACGTTTAACCTGGAAAAATGCACTTAATTCACTCATGCATCGAGGCATGTGTAAAACAATATAGTGGATAGTCAAGAATAAATAAAAATATTAATAAATAATTCAAATAAAAACATATATTAAAACATAAAAAGAAACATATTAAAATAATAATAATAAATATTTCAAATTAAAAAAATTTTTTTTAAATATTTAAAATATTAATTAATAATAACAATAGTTTCAAATAAATACATTTAAAATAATAATAATATATAGATAATGATTCTTGCACATTCAAGCACCTTTAAGGTACATACCATTCTCAGAAACGTCTCAAACTACAAGCATGTGATTAATTATCGAGGATGCAAATGCGTGCAATCTCAGGTTCAATAATAATCCTTTCATGAACTAATTTAAGGGTGCGTTCACACCTGCCTTGTATAGTCCGGTTGAATCGAACCCTGGTGCGTTTAGCCGCTTGGTGCGGTTCGTTTGGGTCGGTGTGAACGCAGTCCGAGACCTCTGAAGTGAACTAAACAACCGGACTCAGGTCCGCCTAAAGAGGTGGTCTCGGAGCGCTTGCTAGCGAACTCTGGAGCGGTTCATTGCTGGTGTGAACGCGATCCGCACCAAAACATAGGAAGCGTAGTATTTACGAGTCACAAGAACGCGGATATCTTCAAAATCTTTAGCGAAAGAGTCTTTCAAGACATCCGCGGTTGTTTAGTTAAAGAGTGAAGCAGAATGAAGTGTTGAACAGTGTCGTGTAAAGTACAAATTCTCCGTCAACTACATAAAAGTAAGAGCACCTGTCGTCGGTGAAACGCCCTCCTGACTGCAGAACGTCTCTCATTGTGTTATAATATTTTTTAACGGACGTTGTCTGATGATATAATCATATGCGCGGGCCGCTAGTGTCTGTTGATCTCCAGATTAACAGCAGCATGAGAATAACCTGCCGAAAGTGCCGATGCTCCATGGCGGAGGCTCCGGTAGAAATTGCCGGGATTTGCGTTTTTACCCCCTTAATGTCTGACCAATGGGTGAACAGCATTTCCGTGCACATGACTTGTGTTTAAAGCTTATAGTCCGTTTGAGTTTTGCGGTGTGAACGCAAACCGAACCTTCTGAGAAATGAAACAATGCAACAAACTGTGGTCTGGTGCGCACCAGAGAGCGGACTATTAGGTGTGAACGCACCGTAAATGTGTGTAAAACATTTAATCTTCACTTTACAGTTTCCCAATGTACTGACCACTAAAACTATATGGATGCTGACACAAATGGAGATGAACAGGCAAACACAATTACAAAAAAATAGCCCCCACTTTTTGTAAAAATAACCTTAAAAAAACAAATCTGACTTTTTGAAGAAAGAACTGAACATTACGTACTCTGAGCTGGAGGGTGTGGCGGAGGATGGTTCCCTCTAAGGCGTGGATCCACTTCTCCCGCTCGTCTGCATCTCGGGCTGAAACACACACACACCCTGTGAGCCACTTTTTCCATACACACACTTTAGGAGCGATTACACACACACACACACTAATGACACAACACTGGAATGACATGAGGACGCAGTGAGGGACGCTGAGTATTCATCGAGGAATTATTAGAAGATAGACAGGAAGTAAACACTAAAGGGAACAGCAGAAGAAGACAGACAGGAAGTGAGCACTAAAGGGAACAACAGAAGAAGACAGACAGGAAGTAAACACTAAAGGGACCAACAGAAGAAGACAGACAGGAAGTAAACACTAAAGGGAACAGCAGAAGAAGACAGACAGACAGGAAGTAAACACTAACGGGAACAGCAGAAAAAGAAAGACAGGAAGTGAGCACTAAAGGGAACAATAGAAGAAGACAGACAGACAGGAAGTAAACACTAAAGGGAACAGCAGAACAAGACAGACAGGAAGTAAAAACTAAAGGGAACAGCAGAAGGAGACAGACAGACAGGAAGTAAACACTAAAGGGAACAGCAGAAGGAGACAGACAGGAAGTAAACACTAAAGGGAACATCAGAAGAAGACAGACAGGAAGTAACACTAAAGGGAACAGCAGAAGGAGACAGACAGACAGGAAGTAAACACTAAAGGGAACAGCAGAAGGAGACAGACAGGAAGTAAACACTAAAGGGAACAGCAGAAGGAGACAGACAGACAGGAAGTAAACACTAAAGGGAACAGCAGAAGGAGACAGACAGGAAGTAAACACTAAAGGGAACATCAGAAGAAGACAGACAGGAAGTAAACACTAAAGGGAACAGCAGAAGGAGACAGACAGACAGGAAGTAAACACTAAAGGGAACAGCAGAAGGAGACAGACAGGAAGTAAACACTAAAGGGAACAGCAGAAGGAGACAGACAGACAGGAAGTAAACACTAAAGGGAACAGCAGAAGAAGACAGACAGGAAGTAAACACTAAAGGGGAACAGCAGAAGAAGACAGACAGGAAGTAAACACTAAAGGGAACAGCAGAAGAAGGCAGACAGGAAGTAAACACTAAAGGGAACAGCAGAAGAAGACAGACAGAAAGTAAACACTAACGGGAACAGCAAAAGAAGACATACAGGAAGTAAACACTAAAGGGAACAGCAGAAGGAGACAGACAGACAGGAAGTAAACACTAAAGGGAACAGCAGAAGGAGACAGACAGGAAGTAAACACTAACGGGAACAGCAGAAGAAGACAGACAGGAAGTAAACACTAAAGGGAACAGCAGAAGAAGGCAGACAGGAAGTAAATACTAAAGGGAACAGCAGAAGAAGACAGACAGGAAGTAAATACTAAAGGGAACAGCAGAAGGAGACAGACAGACAGGAAGTAAACACTAACGGGAACAGCAAAAGAAGACAGACAGGAAGTAAACACTAAAGGGAACAGCAGAAGGAGACAGACAGACAGGAAGTAAACACTAAAGGGAACAGCAGAAGAAGACAGGAAGTAAACACTAACGGGAACAGCAAAAGAAGACATACAGGAAGTAAACACTAAAGGGAACAGCAGAAGGAGACAGACAGACAGGAAGTAAACACTAAAGGGAACAGCAGAAGGAGACAGACAGACAGGAAGTAAACACTAACGGGAACAGCAAAAGAAGACAGAGGAAGTAAATACTAAAGGGAACAGCAGAAGAAGGCAGACAGGAAGTAAACACTAAAGGGAACAGCAGAAGAAGACAGACAGGAAGTAAACACTAACGGGAAATGCAGAACAAGACAGACAGGAAGTAAACATTAAAGGGAACAACAGAAGAAGACAGACAGGAAGTAAACACTAAATGGAACAGCAGAAGAAGACAGACAGGAAGTAAACACTAAAGGGAACAACAGAAGAAGACAGACAGGAAGTAAACACTAAAGGGAACAGCAGAAGAAGACAGACAGGAAGTAAACACTAAAGGGAACAGCAGAAGGAGACAGACAGACAGGAAGTAAACACTAACGGGAACAGCAGAAGAAGACAGACAGGAAGTAAACACTAACGGGAACAGCAAAAGAAGACATACAGGAAGTAAACACTAAAGGGAACAGTAGAAGGAGACAGACAGACAGGAAGTAAACAGTAAAGAGAACAGCAGAAGAAGGCAGACAGGAAGTAAACACTAAAGGGAACAGCAGAAGGAGACAGGCAGGAAGTAAACACTAACGGGAACAGCAAAAGAAGACATACAGGAAGTAAACACTAAAGGGAACAGCAGAAGGAGACAGACAGGAAGCAAACACTAAAGGGAACAGCAGAAGAAGACAGACAGGAAGTAAACACTAAAGGGAACAACAGAAGAAGACAGATAGGAAGTAAACACTAAAGGGAACAGCAGAAGGAGACAGACAGACAGGAAGCAAACACTAAAGGGAACAGCAGAAAAAGACAGACAGGAAGTAAACACTAAAGGGAACAACAGAAGAAGACAGACAGGAAGTAAACACTAAAGGGAACAGCAGAAGAAGACAGACAGAAAGTAAACACTAAAGGGAACAGCAGAAGAAGACAGACAGGAAGTAAACACTAAAGGGAACAGCAGAAGAAGGCAGACAGGAAGTAAATACTAAAGGGAACAGCAGAAGAAGACAGACAGGAAGTAAATACTAAAGGGAACAGCAGAAGGAGACAGACAGACAGGAAGTAAACACTAAAGGGAACAGCAGAAGAAGACAGGAAGTAAACACTAACGGGAACAGCAAAAGAAGACATACAGGAAGTAAACACTAAAGGGAACAGCAGAAGGAGACAGACAGACAGGAAGTAAACACTAAAGGGAACAGCAGAAGTAGACAGACAGGAAGTAAACACTAAAGGGAACAGCAAAATAAGGCAGACAGGAAGTAAACACTAAAGGGAACAGCAGAAGAAGACAGACAGGAAGTAAACACTAATGGGAAATGCAGAAGAAGACAGACAGGAAGTAAACATTAAAGGGAACAACAGAAGAAGACAGACAGGAAGTAAACACTAAAGGGAACAGCAGAAGAAGACAGACAGGAAGTAAACACTAAAGGGAACAACAGAAGAAGACAGACAGGAAGTAAACACTAAAGGGAACAGCAGAAGAAGACAGACAGGAAGTAAACACTAAAGGGAACAGCAGAAGGAGACAGACAGGAAGTAAACACTAACGGGAACAGCAGAAGAAGACAGACAGGAAGTAAACACTAACGGGAACAGCAAAAGAAGACATACAGGAAGTAAACACTAAAGGGAACAGCAGAAGGAGACAGACAGACAGGAAGTAAACACTAAAGGGAACAGCAGAAGAAGGCAGACAGGAAATAAACACTAAAGGGAACAGCAGAAGGAGACAGACAGACCGGAAGTAAACACTAAAGGGAACAGCAGAAGAAGACAGACAGGAAGTAAACACTAAAGGGAACAGCAGAAGAAGACAGACAGGAAGTAAACACTAAAGGGAACACAGTATGGTACTAGAAAAGTATGTAAAATCAATATTGTGATTCAAGCCGTTGGTTTCTTTAGTGTGAAGCTGTGTAATAAGCGGGATGATACGCAGCGAGGCGGTCATTAACGGAGCAATAAGTGTGTTGCATTAACTGTCAAACTGTTCCTTTAATTTACACGAAAGAGGTAAAGCTCCTTCAGAGTTAAAACTAATCCTGTTTCTGTTTCACATGAAGTCTTTAACGAGGCTGCACCCTCAGAGCAAAGAGAGAGAACAAACACACAGCGAGTTAAATTAAACACACACACAGTCTCACACACACAGTCTCACACACACACAGTCTAACACACACACAGTCTCTCACACACACAGTCTCTCACACACACAGTCTCTCACACACACAGTCTCTCACACACAGTCTCAAGCAGTCTCACACACACAGATGGACCACAGATGGAAATGAGCTATTAGCTATAATCTGGCATATTGCATGTCTTCTTTTTGCTGAGATTAATGTTTTTGTATGCATGGTCCTTCTATAAAAAAATAAAAAAAAAATAAAAAAAAATAAACACAGTCTCAAGCAGTCTCACACACACAGTCTCAAGCAGTCTCACAAACACAGTCTCACACACACACACAGTCTCAAGCAGTCTCACACACACAGTCTCACTCACACACACAGTCTCAAGCAGACACACACACACCCACCCACCCACCCACACCCACAGTCTCACACACACACACACACAGTCTCAAGCAGTCTCACACACACACAAGCAGTCTCACACACACAAGCAGTCGCACACACACAGTCTCTCAAGCAGTCTCACACACACAAGCAGTCGCACACACACACACACACACACACACACACACACACACACACACACACACACACACACACACACACACACACACACACACACACACACACACACACACACACACACACACACACACACACACACACACACACACACACACACACACACACACACACACACACACACACACACACACACACACACACACACACACACACACTTTTTAATTCAGACATACAATATTTAGTCCTCTACCAGCAAGGCAAGTAACACTTATTTTTTAAATGTTAATATTTTTTGTTGTTTTTGTCAAAAAAAAGTTTAAAAAATTGTCAATCAGTCCTTAAATAGCGAAGGAAATATGGATGGAAAATACATAAATAAATAGAATAAATAAATGTTAAAAACATGTTTCAATTAAATAAATTAAACTGTAGGGCTTTTTACATTTCACTAACTGTAATACCTTTTTTAATACAGTACCAGCTCATTAAAAAACCAGTAAAAACAGGAGAATCTTTTTGTTTTAACGATCTGCTATGGGTGGTCAGACAGCACGGTAACTCCAGAGGCTGTGAAAGAAGGACTTAATCAGACACGTGTTACTGAATTATCTGGCAAACTATATCCTGTGTAAGAGTCATTTTTCATTGAGCGGGATGCAGCAGATGAATGGCGGTGCTACGGCAGAAAGAAAGCTTTTAAAGACATTAAAGAGGGCGGCCGAGGCTCGAGTCAATCCACTCAGACAGCTCGTCTCTCTCAGACTCTCAGAGGAGCAGATTATTACTGATGCTGCTCTGTTCAGGACAGCAGGGATAGAGAAGCAGCCATTCAACAAAACACTGTACTTTATGAACCTAGAGTCCAATCTGTGTGTCACACGTACGCCATGATTTATCTTCCTGGGTAGGTGTCGACTCAGCAAGGCTTCATGTTCAATATGTGTATAGCATGGAGCAGGAATGAGTCCTAAAGCCCTAACATGACTCAGCATGTATGCACTTTCTGTCCCCTGGTCTGGAAGTCAATGTTTTATCGAATGTGTTTTTGGTTCCTGAAATAAGGTCTGTGGTTAACACAAGTTGAAAATATTTGTTTCCCCCTTTATAGCCCAACATTAGCCACCTTTAGCTTAGCGGTGGTGACGTGAAGTCATGTGACCGTGATGTAGTTCCTTTATAGCCCAACGTTAGCCGCCTTTAGCTTAGCGGTGGTGACGTGAAGTCATGTGACCGTGCTGTAGTTCCTTTATAGCCCAACATTAGGGTCCTTTAGCTTAGCGGTGGTGACGTGAAGTCATGTGACCGTGCTGTAGTTCCTCTATAGCATAACATTAGCCACCTTTAGCTTAGCGGTGGTGACGTGAAGTCATGTGACGTGCTGTAGTTCCTTTATAGCCCAACGTCAGCTTCTTACTTCAGAAATCATAAAGTGGTGTTACTGTGTGGAGATTATCCCGCTGAACTAAACGTGTCAGTGTCATTAAGTTTGTAGGAGAAATCCCATCAGCTTTTCGAGGTAACCGGGGGGACCGTGTTAATGATTTGAGGGGATGAGATAGCAGAATCTGAACTGCTGACCGAAGCAGTTAGTCATCCACAGGATTAATTAGTCATTTAGTCCCAGATCAACTAATTAGCAGTGGATGGAAGATTCTTCAGTTTTAGGATCTGTTCAAAGTGCAGGTAGACACATTAAACCACACAGTGAATGTACTTTTAAATGTTTAACTGTGCTATATACTGTTTAAAGGTTATCATCATTTTTATAGAGGAACAAAAAGGGGTAAAAGTCTAAAAGTCACATGAAAAGTTCCACCCTTTAATTGCAAACCTGACATAATAACAACACTATAAACTGATGCAATGTTAAGCCTCTAAGACAGGGGTGGGGAACCTTTTTCCTCTCAAGGGCCATTTCAATTTTTTCAAATTCAAAATGTATTTAGTTTCCTATCCATGTGGACATGATTTAAGTGGGGGGTGGACCTAACCTCCTCTAAGGGGGTCCAGGGGCATGCTCCCCAGGGAAGATTTTTTTGTAAATATTGAAGTTGAAAGCATCAATCTGGTGCACTTTGAGAGCAACATGAAGAGATCTATGGAAACATCTCTCAACACCCAGATGAAACAGAACTGTAAGCATATTTATTTTTCTTTATGGATATTTTACAAATCACTCTCCTTTCAAACTGTGTTTTTCTTTATAAATAACAACTTTTTTTTACTGTCATATAGTATTTTATACCTGTTTACTTTATTCTCTTATTTTGTTATAACTATAATGATCATATAAAGATGTGCCTTTACCTCACTGGTTGTAGAAAAAGCTTCTTATATTCGTTAGCATAGCTAGCTAGCCAGATGCTAATAACAACAAAGTTATTGACTGTATGATCAGAATGACAGATGAGCAGATCGCCACTGGGCTTTCAGCTAAAGACACAGCCACGCAGAAACTGCAGCATGTGTACGGCTCCTTATGGGTACTGACATTTGTGGAAGACCCGGAGCAACGATCTGGTGCTCTCCGTCAGAACTGCACCCCTGTCAGACGAGACATATAGCACGTGATGACACGTTAGGCTCGTGTTGTGTTCAAGGACCCTGACCTTGGCCAGGAAAAACAGGCACTCGCTTGTTTAATTTTTTTGCGGTCTAGATTTCTTTAATTTTTTTCTTTTTTGCGTGTGTTTATAAATTACCTCGAGGGCCGTACCAAATGGTCTTGCGGGCCGTATACGGTTCCCCACCCCTGCTCTAAGAAGTGTCTGGAGACTCTTATCTCCTCACAGACATTACTGGCTATACATATAAACTCACCAGTTGTTCCACTTTTTATATAATTATTTTCCTGGTAATTATTTTTTAATTTAATTATATATTCTTTTACATTTAAACTTACATAAAAACACAAAATCTATATTTATTAGCTTTTTAATTTGTCAGCAGCAGACTGTTGTATATCATTTGCCCCCAGCTTGTGAAAGTACAATACAAAATGTATATATTGTTTATTACTTTATTTGCCTATTTTGTTTGATTTGACTATTGTAAAGGCCTGTTTTCTCTGTTGAACGTGTGAAAAGTTTGTTATTTTATTTTGAGTAAACACAATATCAACACACCACCAGAGGCTAAGCAAGTCATCCAAACATCAGTAAAACAGATATTATGGAAGGAAAACGCATTAAAAATGTCTGTTTAAGGCGTCCAAGTTGGATGGAAAGCAAAGGAAGGAAGCCGCGACACAAGAGTTGCAATATTCTCAAAACCAATAAAGAAATCCCATTGGTTTTTTGCAGAGGGAATCCTTGTGATGCTAACTTCAGGGTTAACAACAACAACAACAACAACAACAACACGGCACCACTCTATCCCTAACCTCAGCGGTCACTTAACAATCCCTAAGATTCCCCTTCATAATGCTCAGCCTCTTTCCATAATGCCACTCCTCTCTTTCTCCAAGGTCTCTCTGAATTATTCATCCCTCTCATCTTCTCTCTCCTCCTGCCATCTTCAGACGAGCTGACGAAGAGGAAGAGGATGAGGGGCTCCAGAGGGACGACTGAAAACTGTCAATAACGAGGAGGCCAAATGTGGATCAGGAGAAACTTCTGAGTGTAGTAAGTGGTGGAGGAACTGTATTTATAGAGCTTTAACAGGCTTTGTGACCCTTAACGTGCATTTACACACATTCAAAGGACCCCTATTCTAATTAGTATGTAGTGTCTCTACTTTAAAGAGTCCTCTCCTGCTGATGTTCAGGTGTATATCAGTATGTGGTGTCTCTACTTTAAAGAGTCCTCTCCTCCTGATGTTCAGGTGTACATCAGTATGTAGTGTCTCTACTTTAAAGAGTCCTCTCCTGCTGATGTTCAGGTGTATATCAGTATGTAGTGTCTCTACTTTAAAGAGTCCTCTCCTGCTGATGTTCAGGTGTATATCAGTATGTAGTGTCTCTACTTTAAAGAGTCCTCTCCTGCTGATGTTCAGGTGTATATCAGTATGTAGTGTCTCTACTTTAAAGAGTCCTCTCCTGCTGATGTTCAGGTGTATATCAGTATGTAGTGTCTCTACTTTAAAGAGTCCTCTCCTGCTGATGTTCAGGTGTATATCAGTATGTAGTGTCTCTACTTTAAAGAGTCCTCTCCTGCTGATGTTCAGGTGTATATCAGTATGTGGTGTCTCTACTTTAAAGAGTCCTCTCCTGCTGATGTTCAGGTGTATATCAGTATGTAGTGTCTCTACTTTAAAGAGTCCTCTCCTGCTGATGTTCAGGTGTATATCAGTATGTAGAGTCTCTACTTTAAAGAGTCCTCTCCTGCTGATGTTCAGGTGTATATCAGTATGTAGTGTCTCTACTTTAAAGAGTCCTCTCCTGCTGATGTTCAGGTGTATATCAGTATGTAGTGTCTCTACTTTAAAGAGTCCTCTCCTGCTGGTGTTCAGGTGTATATCAGTATGTAGTGTCTCTACTTTAAAGAGTCCTCTCCTGCTGATGTTCAGGTGTATATCAGTATGTAGTGTCTCTACTTTAAAGAGACCTCTCCTGCTGATGTTCAGGTGTATATCAGTATGTAGTGTCTCTACTTTAAAGAGTCCTCTCCTGCTGATGTTCAGGTGAAAATCAGTATGTAGTGTCTCTACTTTAAAGAGTCCTCTCCTGCTGATGTTCAGGTGTATATCAGTATGTAGTGTCTCTACTTTAAAGAGTCCTCTCCTGCTGATGTTCAGGTGTATATCAGTATGTAGTGTCTCTACTTTAAAGAGTCCTCTCCTGCTCATGTTCAGGTGTATATCAGTATATAGTGTCTCTACTTTAAAGAGTCCTCTCCTGCTGATGTTCAGGTGTATATCAGTATGTAGTGTCTCTACTTTAAAGAGTCCTCTCCTGCTGATGTTCAGGTGTATATCAGTATGTAGTGTCTCTACTTTAAAGAGTCCTCTCCTGCTGATGTTCAGGTGTATATCAGTATGTAGTGTCTCTACTTTAAAGAGGATCTGTACCAGACATTGTTTTTTTTTTACTAGTCTGTAGAATATCTGGACTTTTCACATATTTTGCTTTTACAAAATATTGCCCTTACTGCGATTTTAATCTTGATTACATTTAAAGTAACGTTGCAGCAGCATTAGACAGTTGACTGATGGTCTGTGCAGTAAGAAGAGGACAGATTGATAGCTCCTGTAGAAGAGAGGAGGAGAATGAGGGCAGAGGAAAGGAGTCAGGAAACGGTGATGCAGCGCTGGGGAGGAAGAGGACGATGAATAATGGATGCTTCTCTAAATAGAAAGAGCTGCACTCAGGATCAGAAACACGCTTTAAACTGGAACCGTCCCGTTAGAGGACGACATTTTAATAATACAGCATTATCCCGAAACACAGTTTGATGAAAGGAGCTGTGTTTGTAATTAGGGATGGGAACGATTAATCGAATATTCGAAATTATTCAGGTATTCGAATATGAGTTATGAATATTTTTATTAATTTTTTTTTTTTTTGGGAGTGATGCCTAAGTTGATTACATATTATCAAATGTAATAATTCATATATATATACGACAGTGCCTTAGCTAAATGTGTTAGTTGACGTCTAAAGGTGTGTTTTGCTCCGCTCACCGGTCCCTCACAGCGGGCAGAGCTGCAGGTGCTGATCTCTCTCTCTCGTCCGGTTATACTTCACTCGTGTTTATGTCCAAATCCATCAGATCTAGTTCTAGCCAATGATATGGCTGCTGCCCCTCCCTACACGCAGATCACGCAGACTCAAACCTCATCTTAGGCCCAAATGTGGCGCAAATGCGCTCCGCAGCCGTTGCGAGGTTCCGGCGCTAACAGTTCATGAGCGTGCTCCCCCGCCCCCTGTCAACACTCGCAACACATGAGTGGCCAGCCTAAACAACAATAAGCGCTGCTTGGCAACCGTGTGTGGCGGCAAAGTGCAGAGACATTTTGACTGGAGAGATTCAGTTTTGCCGGTATTCAACATATTTTACCAGTCATAGTCCGGTAATTATTTACACTCCAAGAAGAGTCCTACACAACAGACATGGCGTCAAAAAGGAGTAATGTGTGGAAATATTTCGACCAGGTTAGTGAGTGCGGTGTAGAGGTCAAACTATGCCAAATTAAACTTATATATACATGCTATACCTTGCTATACCCGCAACCTCCGTTCCAGCTGAGAGGGTCTTCTCTACAGCTGGGCTGATTGTGAATCGCCTCCATGAAAGCTGTAGGCCTATAGCTGTCAAACTGTGATCACCAGTTCAATACATTTGACAAATCCGACTTGGTTTCTACACTTATTTGAACATGTATGTATTTATTTCTAAAAAAAATTGGGTAAAAAAAAAAAGAAAAACATTTCCAAATTCTGAAAAAATTGTTGAACAAATTTTTTTACCCAATTTTTTTTTTTATAGGATATGTACATTTCGGTTAACCAGTTAACCGTTTTTTGGGGGGTCGAATATTCGAATATACATGTGCTTTCAAATTTCCATCCCTATTTGTAATCAGCTGGTGTATTGATCACTGGAAATGTTAGTAAAGTGTGAAGTAATTAATCCAATATTACACACACACACACACACACACACACACACACACACACACACACACACACACACACACACACACACACACACACACACACACACACACACACACACACACACACACACACACACACACACACACACACACACACACACACACACACACACACACACACACACACACACACACACACACACACACACACACACACACACACACACACACACACACACACACACACACACACACACACACACACACACTTATAATCCTAAAATACACAGAAAGACAATAAAATAAGTGTAAATATAGGTTAAAAAGATCAATAGGCAAGGAAAGGAAGTAGACATTGTGGGATCAAGCCGAAAAAACAACATAGTTTTCAGGTTATCCGACGTCACTGATGTCCTCTCACTAAATATATAATAATAATCCATCCTCCGTGTTTCTACCTGCGTCTCCAGGCCTCGGTCTGAACACGGTCTGCAGGGCGTTGCCGCTCAGAGCGACCCACTCTTCCTCAAAACTGCTGCTGGCCTGCAGGCACCTCAAAAGCATCACTTTATTTAATCCTCTCCTCGAAAAGAACACGTTATCGCCGGCTGCTCAAAACTCAACCTTCCAGAGCCAGGTGAGATCTGAGGGGAGGGGGGGGGGTGCAGGTGAGGTTATACAGGGGAGGAAGGGGGAGGAAACTATTCTCTCTCTCTACACGAGATGAGTGATTAACACACACACACACACACACACACACACACACACACACACACACACACACACACACACACACACACACACACACACACCACACACACACACACACACACACACACACACACACACACACACACACACACACACACACACACACACACACACACACACACACACACACACACACACACACACACACACACACACACACACACACACACACACACACACACACACACACACACACACACACACACACACACACACACACACACACACACCCACCCACACACCCTGGGGGACTTCCTGCATAACGTGTTCAGACAGGATCGTTTTACAGCACCGGAGAAACCTCCTCCTAACTCAACATCCTGTGCGTCTCCTGATGTGAAAGCCAACAGAGGATGTGTCTAACATCTCACTTAGAGCCCATTTTTCTCATGGTGAGGCGTTAGATGGTACGGTGCTCATCCAGGTGTCTGGGGAGCATTTTATTAAAAGTTGTTCAAAGTAAATTAAAATCATCCTGCTGATTTCAAACGTATCCCACACTGCTGAGTTGTAGTGTGTTCTATAGGTGTTAGTGCATGTAAATGGTCTGCAAAGGCTAAAATCCCTGTGTTTCTCTCGTTATATATAGTATTATATATTTAGTAAATTATGTAACTTTTTATTTTATTCAATTTTGTATTACTTTAATACTTTTTTATGCATGCTTCTACATAACATTAAGCTGTCTTTGGCTCTTTTTCTGCTGTAACAACGTACATTTCCTCTCTGGGACGAATAAAGGTATTCTGATATATATATAGTTAAGCGACTTTGGATCCCCTGAAAGGCGCTATATTAGGCAAGGCAAGTTTATTTATATAGCACCTTTCAACACAAGGCACCGCTAAGTGCTTTACAAAAAACGAAAGACATTAAGAAAATGGCATTTAAAATCAGCCATTAAAAAGAAAAGCTAATAAAATAAACATTAAAAGAAAAAATACATGGATAAAAGTTACAGTGCAGTCTAAGATATGAATAGTTCAATTAAAAGCAGCGACAAAAAGAAAAGTCTTCTTGCTGGATTTAAAAGTAGTCAGAGTTGCAGCGGACCTGCAGGTTTCTGGGAGTTTGTTCCAGATATTTGGAGCATAATAACTGAACGCTGCTTCTCCATGTTTAGTTCTGACTCTGGGGACAGAAAGCTGACCAGTCCCTGAAGACCTGAGAGATCTGGATGGTTCATCATTTAGCAGGAGGTCACAAATGTATTTTGGGCCTAAACCATTCAGTGCTTTATAAACCAGCAGCAGTATTTTGAAATCTATTCTTTGACACACAGGAAGCCAGTGTAAAGACTTCAGAACAGGAGTGATGTGATCCACTTTCTTAGTGTTAGTGAGGACTCGAGCAGCAGCGTTCTGAATCAGCTGCAGCTTTCTAATAGATGTTTTAGTGAGACCTGTGAAGACACCATTGCAGTAGTCCAGTCTGCTGAAGATAAAAGCATGGACAAGTTTTTCCAAATCCTGCTGTGACATTAGTCTTTTAATCCTAGATATATTCTTTAGGTGATAGTAGGCTGATTTAGTAACTGTTTTAATGTGACTGTTGAAACTCAGGTCAGAGTCCATGACTACACCTAGATTTATGGCTTTATCTGTTGTTTTGAACATTGCAGACTGAAGCTCAGCGCTAACTTTTATACGTTCTGCCTTGGCTCCAAAAACCATTACCTCAGTTTTATCTTTGTTTAATTGGAGAAAGTTCTGACACATCCAGTCATTGATTTGTTCAATGCACTTACTCAGTGTTTGAATTGGAGCATAGTCTCCTGGTGAAATTGTTATGTAAATTTGTGTGTCATCCGCATAGCTATGGTAACTTATTTTGTTGTATTTCATTATCTGAGCCAGTGGTAGCATGTAGACGTTAAAGAGAAGAGGCCCCAGGATGGAGCCTTGAGGTACCCCACATGTCATATTTGTCAACTCAGATGTGTATTTACCTATAGAAACAAAGTTGTTTCTGTCCTTTAAGTAGGATTCAAACCAATTTAGAACTGTTTCCGAAAGTCCCACCCAGTTTTCTAGTCGGTCTAGTAATATGCTGTGGTCAACAGTGTCAAACGCAGCACTGAGATCTAATAATTCTAACACTGAAGTTCTGCCACTGTGTTTAAGTGGATGTCATTGAAGACCTTTAAGTTATTATTATTATTATATTCACTGTAAAGTCTTTGATGCCGTAGTAGCCTTTTTAATTTCTGGCTAAACACCCGCATGTTTGCTGCTTTAATGAAGGGGTTTCATATCATGCTCTTACATTTGGACTCATTACATTAGAGTATGAAACTGAATATTAAAAGTAGGTAGCCGGTACGATCCTGTGCATTAAATCTTTGTAACGGAACTTTTCTCCATGAGGCTACCGGAGAATAAGTTATAGGAAACTTTGAATTTTCTTTTTCCATCTCTCACAGCCTTCCTTTGCTTGAAAATGCTTTTGTATACTTCCAGCTGAATTTTCTTTCTCTCAAAAACACCCCTTTTTCTGATGTTTTGTTCATGCTTTGGTTATGTGTAATTACTCTGGATAAGTGCCTCGATCCAACAGATGATGATTGATCAAACTGTTGTATAAATAAATACTGTGCGAATAAAACAAAACTATGTGCATGCATTGCTGCTCTGCCTGTCCTCTCTCAGCCTCCAGTAAATCAGATCATATTCACCATAAACATAACATTAATATTTAAATATATGGAACATGTGCACCTCCTCTACCTCAGCGAGTCATGCAGATCAGAGTAACTGCCGTACAGACAGTTCCAGAACAAATTAAGACCAGGACATGTGAGCTATTTCTCCTCCACAAACACACAGAAAGATGTCTACTCTGAGGGTGGAAGAAACATGAGATTACATAATAATTATTTAGCCAAAGCAGCAGAGCGCAGAACAAACAGCGGCCGCAAACATCACACACACACACACACACACACACACACACACACACACACACACACACACACACACACACACACACACACACACACACACACACACACACACACACACACACACACACACACACACACACACACACACACACACACACACACACACACACACACACACACACACACACACACCACACACACACACACACCACACACACACACACACACACACACACACACACACACACACACACACACACACACACACACACACACACACACACACGACTGATTCGAGACACCACACAGTCACACACACCTGACTGATCCAAGACACCACACACACACCTGACTGATCCAAGACACCACCACCAGAGATGCGGTCGTTACTAATTTTTTTTTTAATATATTACATATTACTTAAAAAAAAAATATATATATATATTACACTACTTCGTTACTCTCTACATAAAGTAACTCATTACTTTACTTGTTACTTTACTCGCCGAGCACGTACGAACTGCGCATGTGTGAGTGGCAATAACTCGCCTTACCAGCAGGCGGCGGTAGTGTATATTCGTCATTCAAAAACAGGCAACAACCGGAAGACAGATAAGAAGAACAGACTACGTGATATAAACAAACAACAAATAGCTGTGCGTTAGCTTCACCTTAGCATGTGTTCTTTGCAGGTGTTTGTTGAGGTTTGACGTGGTGTTTCCAGCAGTGGATAACAGCTTCTGGCCTGGACACAGTTTGCACCTCACCGTCACATTCCTGTCTATTCTTCGGACGAACTCAAAATAATGGGTATACCTCCACCCCTCGAAAGTTATCGCTGACTCAGCCATGTTTATGCAGCACTGCAGGTGGAGATGTGGACGCGCAGATTACGTATATATAAACCTGCGGCGGAAACCCCTCTTGTCTGTCAGTAATGAAGTAACGTGTGTCGGGGCAATGTTAGTAACTGTAGTGTGATTACTGAATTATAAAAGTAGCGCGTTACACTACTCCGTTACCGACAAAAGTAATATTGTTACACCCAACTCTGACCACCACACACACACCTGACTGATCCAAGACACTACATACACACATCTGACTGATTCGAGACACCACACACACACAGACACCTGACTGATTCGAGACACCACACACACACACCTGACTGATTCGAGACACCACACACACACACCTGACTGATTCGAGACACGAGACACTACACACACACACACACGTGACTGATTCGAGACACTACACACACATATCTGACTGATTCGAGACACTACACACACATATCTGACTGATTCGAGACACTACACACACACATATCTGACTGATTCGAGACACTACACACACACACATCTGACTGATTCGAGACACTACACACACATATCTGACTGATTCGAGACACTACACACACATCTGAGTGATTCGAGACACTACACACACATATCTGACTGATTCGAGACACTACACACACATCTGACTGATTCGAGACACTACACACACACATCTGACTGATTCGAGACACCACACACACACATCTGACTGATTCGAGACACTACACACACACACACATCTGACTGATTCGAGACACTACACACACACACACATCTGACTGATTCGAGACACCACACACACACATCTGACTGATTCGAGACACCACACACACATCTGACTGATTCGAGACACCACACACACACACCTGACTGATTCCAGACACCACACACACACACACCTGACTGATTCGAGACACTACACACACACACATCTGACTGATTCGAGACACCACACACACACACATCTGACTGATTCGAAACACCACACACACACACATCTGACTGATTCGAGACACCACACGCACACATCTGACTGATTCGAAACACCACACACACACATCTGACTGATTCGAGACACCACACACACACATCTGACTGATTCGAGACACCACACACACACACATCTGACTGATTCGAGACACCACACACACACATCTGACTGATTCGAGACACTACACACACACATCTGACTGATTCGAGACACCACACACACACATCTGACTGATTCGAGACACTACACACACATATCTGACTGATTCGAGACACTACACACACATATCTGACTGATTCGAGACACTACACAGTACACACACATCTGACTGATTCGAGACACTACACACACACATCTGACTTATTCGAGACACTACACACACATCTGACTGATTCGAGACACTACACACACACACATCTGACTGATTCGAGACACCACACACACACATCTGACTGATTCGAGACACCACACACACACATCTGACTGATTCGAGACACCACACACACACACCTCACTGATTCGAGACACCACACACACACACCTGACTGATTCGAGACACTACACACACACACATCTGACTGATTCGAGACACCACACACACACACACATCTGACTGATTCGAGACACCACACACACACATCTGACTGATTCGAGACACCACACACACACACACCTGACTGATTCGAGACACCACACACACACATCTGACTGATTCGAGACACCACACACACACACATCTGACTGATTCGAGACACCACACACACACACACCTGACTGATTCGAGACACTACACACACACATCTGACTGATTCGAGACACCACACACACACACACCTCTGACTGATTCAAGACACTACACTCCTCTTTTTAATTCCTCACACACACTAATCCACCGTCACTGAACTGTCGTTGAACCTCCCTAACAAAACAGACACTGTTGTAAAATAACAAACAAAAAAACCACTTAGTAATTAGTATGTATACAACTCACACACTTCATTCTACAAGGTTACACCTATTTTATAAATACTGTGTCTACTAGCTTATCTACCCGAGTGTGTACTTCTGTACATATCATTTGTCCGTCTCTATCCTTTGCAGTAACGATGAACATTTCCTCTTATAGTCTAGTTTCCAGCAGTGTGACCCCGGACATGTTGAGTACCCCAAAGTGTTCTGATAGAAATGTACAGTAGGGTCTCCAGCACATAGAAGCTGCCCGATGCTAACCTGCATACGTTGGGTTAATCAGCATTAATGCAGACATTAGTGAAAACATGTCTTGGTCGATTTGGAAAGTGTTTGAGTGGTTTTGGAAGTTATCGAGGAAGCCGAGTCCATTTCTGACATTTTCAGGATCAAAAATAGCAGTTTTAACCAGAAAACACCAATATTTGTACTCCAAGTGGACTGATTTTGAAACATTTTGGGTCGATTTGGAAGATTTAAGGGACTAAATTGTCAACAGCAGAGGTAATAACTTTCATATTGTGCTCTCTATATCCAACACTACTCATGGTAGTGAAAATCAGCCCACAGAGAGGACAAATATGGCCACTTTCTGTTTCAAACTGACATTTTGCATCCTCAATAACCTCCAAAACCACTGCAGAATTGCCCAAGACATGTTTTAACTGTTGTCTGCATGTGCTATTTAATGCTAATTAATGCAACTTATGCTAATTGTGCAGATTGCCCAACATGTGCAGGTTAGCATCCGGCAGTTTCTATGTGCTGGAGACCCTACTGTACATTTCTATCAGAACACTTTGGGGTACTCAACATTTCAGGGTCCACTAATCTGGCACTTAGACTATCTGTGGGACACATCAAGGAACTCTGATGAACAAACCAGCCTGGCTCAATGTCCCAGAAGACAAACAAGCTCTTCCTCATCCTCCATCCTCCTGCACCGGCATGCAATCGCACCATGCACGGATTCCTCCTTACCCTTGCTTTTGTAGAACCACAGCATACAGCTTCGGAAAACAGACATGGGAGAGGGCATGGAGGAGGTGGGGGGGGCGGGAGGCCCATGGACTGTGGCAGGTGGAGACCCTCGAGAAGGAGGGAAGTGGAGGAGAGGATGGAGACAAATAGACGGATGGGAGATGAAGGTGGAGAAGGTGAGGTAAAGACCTGGAGGTGGAGGGATAGAGTAACAAAAGAAAGGGGTTGTTTCCTGTCAGAAAGAAGGGAGCGATGCGTGAGCTCGGTTTGTAAATCCAAAAGACCTGAGCTCAGCTTCCCAGAGGACCACACTGCAGATGTTCCTCGAGTCAGGACGAAAGAAACCAGAAGCTTTACTTATCCCAAGACGAGTCTAAATCTACGGAAACACGTCCGGCTTCAGAGAGGAAAGCGCTCCGAATGCTATCGCCGCTGCACGCTTTGACATTGTGGAGATTTGTGTGTGCATGTGTTTCCTGGCAGAGCCATCCAAGTGCTTTGAACGTGTGGGGAGGGAAGAGTAAGAGAGAGAGAGATGGAGAGAGCGAGGGAGAGAGAGAGAGAGGGAGAGAGATAGAGGGAGAGAGTAAGAGAGAGAAAGAGAGAGAGAGAGAGAGAGGGAGAGAGATAGAGAGAGGGAGAGAGAGAGAGTAAGAGAGAGAGAGAGTAAGAGAGAGAGAGAGAGACAGAGAGAGAGACAGAGAGATAGAGTAAGACAGAGAGATAGAGTAAGAGAGAGGGAGAGAGTAAGAGAGAGGGAGAGAGAGAGAGAGTAAGAGAGAGAGAGAGTAAGACAGAGAGAGAGTAAGAGAGAGAGAGAGGGTAAGAGAGAGAGAGAGGGAGAGTAAGAGAGAGGGAGAGAGAGAGGGAGAGAGACAGAGAGAGAGTAAGAGAGAGTGAGAGTAAGAGAGAGAGAGAGAGTAAGAGAGAGAGAGTAAGAGAGAGAGAGAGAGAGAGTAAGAGAGAGAGAGTAAGAGAGAGGGAGAGAGAGTAAGATAGAGAGAGTAAGAGAGAGAGAGAGAGTAAGAGAGAGAGAGTAAGAGAGAGAGAGTAAGAGAGAGAGAGTAAGACAGAGAGAGAGTAAGAGAGAGAGAGAGAGTAAGACAGAGAGAGAGTAAGAGAGAGAGAGTAAGAGAGAGAGAGAGAGTAAGAGAGCGGGAGAGTAAGAGAGCGGGAGAGTAAGAGAGCGGGAGAGTAAGAGAGAGGGAGAGAGAGAGAGGGAGAGAGACAGAGACAGAGACAGAGTAAGAGAGAGAGATAGTAAGACAGAGAGAGAGTAAGAGAGAGAGAGAGAGAGAGAGGGAGAGAGAGGGAAATGGACAGAAGGGGATGTATGCAAGGAAGGGGATAGAAGAGGAGAGAGGAAGCATGAAGAGGAGAGAGGAAGCATGGAGAGGAAGAAATGAAGGAGGAGAGAGGAGGATATAAAGCGAGAGCTCACCTTGGAAATGGAAAGTCTTCTGGTCCACAGTGATGGTGAATGTGCTGTCGTCCTCGTCATCGATGCCGATCACAGCGCCCTGAACAAACAGAGAGACAGAGAGAGTGAGTGAGAGAGGGAGAGAGAGAAACGTCATGCTCTACTTTCCACGTCTCTCCTCCTGCCCTCCACATGGCTCTGTGCGGATTACCCTTCGTCTGAATCAGCAGAAAAGTCCCCTTTAAAAAGCTCCAGTTCTTTGGCTTTTCCTGTCTTTCTCTGGGTTTCTGTCACACATGCAGCATCATGGCAGAGGGAGGAAGAGGAGGAGGAAGAGGAGGGATTTTGGAGGAGGAGAAAGGTAGGGAAAGGGTGGAGAGGATCAGACACCGGGGAGTTGCAGAAAGCTGGGAGGTTAGCTCATAGCAACGCTAACAGAGTGACTCAGAGCTTCCTCTCTGCAAACCTGAGAGAGATAAATATAGAAACTACTACAGAGGGTGGGGACAATGATGAGGAAAGGTGCATTTTGTAGAGCCGTTACAATACAGTGGTGCAAGAATGAGTTCTAAAACAGAGGAATGAGTTAGTCTTTTAGCCCTTTTGGTGTGGACGTTTTTTGGAATGTGTTTTTGGTTGTTAGCCTGAAATAAGGTCTGTGGTTAACTCAAGCTGAAGAGATTAAAATGTTAGCTTAGCGGTGGTGACGTGAAGTCATGTGACCGTGCTGTAGTTCCTTTATAGCCCAACATTAGCCACCTTTAGCTTAGCGGCGGTGACTTGAAGTCATGTGACCGTGAAGTCATGTGACCGTGAAGTCATGTGACCGTGCTGTAGTTCCTTTATAGCCCAACATTAGCCACCTTTAGCTTAGCGGCGGTGACGTGTAGTCATGTGACCGTGTTGTAGTTCCTTTAAGGCCCAACATTAGCCACCTTTAGCTTAGCGGTGGTGACGTGAAGTCATGTGACCGTGCTGTAGTTCCTTTACAGCCCAACATTAGCCTCCTTTAGCTTAGCGGTGGTGACGTGAAGTCATGTGACCGTGCTGTAGTTCCTTTATAGCCCAACATTAGCCACCTTTAGCTTAGCGGTGGTGACGTGAAGTCATGTGACCGTGCTGTAGTTCCTTTATAGCCCAACATTAGCCGCCTTTAGCTTAGCGGTGGTGACGTGAAGTCATGTGACCGACCGTGCTGTAGTTCCTTTATAGTCCAAAATTAGCCACCTTTAGCTTAGCGGTGTGACGTGAAGTCATGTGACCGACCGTGCTGTAGTTCCTTTATAGCCAAATATTAGCCTCCTTTAGCTTAGCGGTGGTGACGTGAAGTCATGTGACCGTGCTGTAGTTCCTTTATAGCCCAACATTAGCCTCCTTTAGCTTAGCGGTGGTGAGGTGAAGTCACGTGACCGTGCTGTAGTTCCTTTATAGCCAAACATTAGCCTCCTTTAGCTTAGCGGTGGTGACGTGAAGTCATGTGACCGACCGTGCTGTAGTTCCTTTATAGCCCAACATTAGCCTCCTTTAGCTTAGCGGTGGTGACGTGAAGTCATGTGACCGTGCTGTAGTTCCTTTATAGCCCAACATTAGCCTCCTTTAGCTTAGCGGTGGTGACTTGAAGTCATGTGACCGTGAAGTCATGTGACCGTGAAGTCATGTGACCGTGCTGTAGTTCCTTTATAGCCCAACATTAGCCACCTTTAGCTTAGCGGCGGTGACTTGAAGTCATGTGACCGTGAAGTCATGTGACCGTGAAGTCATGTGACCGTGCTGTAGTTCCTTTATAGCCCAACATTAGCCACCTTTAGCTTAGCGGCGGTGACGTGTAGTCATGTGACCGTGTTGTAGTTCCTTTAAGGCCCAACATTAGCCACCTTTAGCTTAGCGGTGGTGACGTGAAGTCATGTGACCGTGCTGTAGTTCCTTTACAGCCCAACATTAGCCTCCTTTAGCTTAGCGGTGGTGACGTGAAGTCATGTGACCGTGCTGTAGTTCCTTTATAGCCCAACATTAGCCACTTTTAGCTTAGCGGTGGTGACGTGAAGTCATGTGACCGTGCTGTAGTTCCTTTATAGCCCAACATTAGCCGCCTTTAGCTTAGCGGTGTGACGTGAAGTCATGTGACCGACCGTGCTGTAGTTCCTTTATAGCCAAACATTAGCCTCCTTTAGCTTAGCGGTGGTGACGTGAAGTCATGTGACCGTGCTGTAGTTCCTTTATAGCCCAACATTAGCCTCCTTTAGCTTAGCGGTGGTGAGGTGAAGTCACGTGACCGTGCTGTAGTTCCTTTATAGCCAAACATTAGCCTCCTTTAGCTTAGCGGTGGTGACGTGAAGTCATGTGACCGACCGTGCTGTAGTTCCTTTATAGCCCAACATTAGCCTCCTTTAGCTTAGCGGTGGTGACGTGAAGTCATGTGACCGTGCTGTAGTTCCTTTATAGCCCAACATTAGCCTCCTTTAGCTTAGCGGTGGTGACGTGAAGTCATGTGACCGTGCTGTAGTTCCTTTATAGCCCAACATTAGCCTCCTTTAGCTTAGCGGTGGTGACGTGAAGTCATGTGACCGTGAAGTCATGTGACCGTGCTGTAGTTTCTTTATAGCCCAACATTAGCCACCTTTAGCTTAGCGGTGTGACGTGAAGTAATGTGACCGTGCTGTAGTTCCTTTATAGCCCAACATTAGCCACCTTTAGCTTAGCGGTGTGAAGTGAAGTCATGTGACCGTGCTGTAGTTCCTTTATAGCCCAACATTAGCCTCCTTTAGCTTAGCGGTGGTGACGTGAAGTCATGTGACCGTGCTGTAGTTCCTTTATAGCCCAACATTAGCCACCTTTAGTATGGAGTTGGGAATTAAAATGAGGAATAAAAGTCTCAATCAAACGTAAATGTATGTAATCCTCCTCTTTAGGTCAGGTGCTTTATTGGCTTCTAGACAGATAAAACACATTATATTTGAGAACATAGAGCAAATTATCTGAGTACTTATGAGGACTCAGTACCTAGAAAACCTACTGCATCTCCTCAGTGTTCACCCAGAAAGCAATAAAAAACAATTCTGTATTTGACAAAAATATTGATATAATTGAAGTCATTTTTTTGTTTTCTAATCAGTTTTGACTTTGTGTATCCTTGGTGTGAGCATTTGTGTGTGTTTATAAGGATGTATGATGAAAAAAGCCCTATAAATATATAATATATATATATATATCGTAAGGCAACTGCTGCCATCTAGTGGACATCACTGAGTGTTTAAAACTCAATGTTAGGGGACATGTCTTTACTGTTGGAGCTAAAAAGTATAATATTGATATCTGTTAAAATACACCATCATTTTTGCATTTCTTACATCAGATAGAAATTACATTATACTGCTATAGTGAACCAGCCTTTAAGTATTCAGAAATATTAAATGGACCAGGACATCCTGTGTTGTTCTGCACGTTGCACAACATTTATTTTAACAACTCATGCTTGATATGATGCAATGACAAGTTGGTACAAAATGCAAACAATACTTTCACCTCATAACTTAGTATCACAAACAGTGACCTAAACCTACAAGTATTGCAAATATCTGGAAAAGCAGGAAAGCGACTGAGCCGAAATGTAGACCAAGGGTGTCCAAACTGTTTCACATACAGAAAAACATACAAAGGGCTGGGTCACTCTCTAGAGGAGAGGTATATTGCCTCATAAGTTACGTTATAAGTCAGTTAAATTATGCTTGATACTTGAATATGCTCTAAGAAACATCACAGCTCTCCATAGGGTTTCATGTATCTTGCTTACAGCTCATTCCGTCAGATAGCTCATAATAAGGGGACATATGGAGGGTCTATTTCAAGGTTGTTATGGCAATAAGGTAATGGGCTTTGTTTTAACCAACCAAGACTTGTCAGAAAGTGTTTTCCACTTTAATTTACTGAATTTATTTATAAGTGGGCTGATCACCACATATAGGCCACAAGGTGAACCCTGTTATCGTTTCATCCCACAAAAAAAGTTTGTCGCTAAAATTCCTGTTTAAATTATTGGCTGAACTAGTCCCTTCAAAGCGTAATAATATCTTGGTCAAAAGTAGTGCCACGGTTCGTCACGTGATCGTGCTACACCAATTGGGTAGCTGCATATTGTCAACAGAAGTGAAAGATGGCCGCCTACATGGTTACGCTAAACCAGACCAAATGGATTCTAAACAGTGCTGTATGCTTGTTTTATGTCATGTTTTGTCATATGTCTTAATACATCACTAAGTCCGAGGTATTTGCGTTATATACGAGGTATTTGTGAGAGGTAAAAGAAAGTCATTTGCTGTTGCATGTGAGAAAGATGACTACCTTAAGGCTTTTAGAAGTTTAGGTACTAACTTTAACTTGGAGCAATCAACACTTGCACTTCTTTGCCGGTATGTATGTCACCTATATGATCAGCCAGCAGCCGAAAATGTAAATGATGCTAGGTACAAGGCTTTCTGTATGGCATCATCGGCCTTGCCAGAATGAAGCATTCCCCCTACTCCTGATGCCCTCCATCAGCACTGCAAAAGGGCAAATGACCAGGCAGCAATAATGAGGTCCTGTCTCAAAAGAGAAATAAATGCTCCATCACCTGCTGGATATGGTTGGGAAATAGAGGATGGGAACTTACACGTCACCTGGATGACAAGAAATCCTGCCCCTGACAGTGTGTTGAATGTGATACACTGCAGCTGCAAAGAGTCTGTGAGAAAGGCAGATGTTCATGCTTCTCTGCAGGACTCTGTTGCACAGACTTATGTCGTTGCTCAAATTGTGCAAATAAAAAAGAAACAGAGGAAGAGAACGATGACTGCCCTGACACTGACAGTGAGGAATAGGAGTGTCCTTATTCTGTTTTCTACTGTTTTCTATGTCATACCTTTTATATTTGTAATAAATCTCGTTTTTATGGTTCATCAGTGTTGTTTTCATTTGTGGAGGGATGAATGAGTAAATAAATGAATCAATGGACATTGGTATAAGTACTGCATTGTATTGATCTAAATTACTTAACGTAACAAGTTAACCTTCTTCTTGGACGCAGCTATGTATGAAATCAAGTCATGTTTATTTTAAGAGTGCATTTAACGTGTACAGGGTAACAATAACAACAGACAGACAAAAAGTCCTCAGTCTAATGGAATAGTCCACGAGCTCAGCCAATGAACCTAGCGATGCGAACATGGTAGTCCAGGAATGTTGTTGTAGCTGGAGTTGGCTGATAAACGCTGCTAGCCAATGTTGATTCGATGGTCAACTCTGTTCCCAGATAGTAAAACCTCTCACAAATACCGCGTATATAACGCAAATACCTCGGACTTAGTGATGTATTAAGACATATGACAAAACATGACATAAAACAAGCATACAGCACTGTTTAGAATCCATTTGGTCTGGTTTAGCGTAACCATGTAGGCGGCCATCTTTCACTTCTGTTGACAATATGCAGCTACCCAATTGGTGTAGCACGATCACGTGGCACTACTTTTGACCAAGATATTATTACGCTTTGAAGGGACTAGTTCAGCCAATAATTACGTGCCTAGAAGAATTGACAGGAATTTTAGCGACGAACTTTACTTTGGTGGATAAGCATGACTCGTTCTTTTTTATGAACTAAAGATTATGTAGTTCCACTTCTGTGGAGCGGGATTTCTTTTCTAAAGGACTTTTCGAGGTTTACCTTGCGGCCTAATACTACTACACATTATTACACGACTCGGCGCGAGGCGGAGGGATATTGATCAGCCTGAAGGGGGTTCTTTTCCCCATAATGACCGCCTCACTGAACATTATCCCGCTTATTACACGGCCAGATACTAAATAAACTATCGACTCGACTCCCAATATTAATTGTAATGATTTTATTGACTTAAAAATTATCGTATTTCTTCCGCCAAGACAAAAAAACGCTCCGTTCCGCGGCGCACCAACGGCTGGAAATGCGACAACAACAACAACAACTTTACGGCAGCACTAATCGAGGTTTTCTGTAACTGTCCAACTCTGTTCACAGTTTCTGATCCACTAACAAGTCCTTAAACACTACAGAGCCCATACCGTGTTCCTGTTAGTGTTTACTTCCTCTCTGCCTTCTTCTGTTCATTCATTTGACGTCCAGCGCTCGGTCTTTTACCCTCTTTTTCTTTCTCTCCATCGATCCTCCTTAGCAACGGTCATTATAGTCCTTGAGAGCGTGTCACATGTTCTGATTTGACCAATCACAATCGAGTATTCAACTAAGCCGCGTAATATATGTTTAAAGGCTGTATTTTGGACACCCCTGTAAAGTATGTTTTTAGTTTATCAGAGAGAAATATTTAATATGAAGAGGACAGGGTTTATCCTGAGAAACTCACCCTGAGTCGCACGCAGCCTCTTCTGGATCCTCGCATCATCTTATCCTTTGACTGTAAATGAAACACAGAACAGATCAGGGATTAATAGTCAGTTTTCAGGAACAACAGCGCTTAAAATACAACGTCTGATTTGTCCCCTATACTCTAACGCCATGCAGGCATTTGGTGTGATCACCATAGGCCGGAGGGCTTTCCTTTGCTTCCAGCTGTCAGATTGTAAACAAAGTCACGTGACTGGGGGCAGATGACAGCACTGACAAGGTGTGTTTCCCGCAGCGAGACGCTACAATACTAACGGTGGGCTTATCATGTTGATTCGGCCACAATAGAACACAAATAAAAACTGCTCTCTCCAGAGGGGCAGGTCAGACAAAAATGGCAAACGGGCTGTTGCCCGGGCAACATTAGCCCGTACCGGTGCACGTCCCTGCTCTGGAGCAGCTTTACTCGACATTGAGAAACACCCTGGGTTTCCCCTGCCTGAAACGCCTCCATTTGACTCCTTTGTTTACTTCTGGAACATAGTGACATCACTAATCGATTGAGCATTAATACAGTTACGGGAGCTTTATGCTCACGATACAATAACACTTTATTGTCAAATGAAGTCGGACATTTCTCCTGCATAACAGCAGCGTTATGTGTAATATCAACAAGGACACATTTAATACAAAAACAAGGGAACAGAGATTTAATCTAACATTACAGTCACTGAAGAGAACATCTTTAGGACTGTTCAAGGTGCATTAGATGTATTTCATTTAAGGATTAACTGGTGTACAAAAGAGTGCAATGGTCTAACATTGATAAGAGAGACCCTGTATTATTGAATGTTCCTATTCACTTTTCAGGACATGTTCAGGTTGGCGTCAGATACAATGTTGTTGACAAGCCACAGTGTGTTATTCAGGTCAGTGTGTAGTTTCTCAAAGGGTTGACCTACAGACTTTAAGCAGAACATGTTCAAATCCATTTCAAACTTATGACTGCAACTATTTCAAGACTGAGATCACTTGATTAAATGAGTCCAGCCTCATTTCCTCCCTGACGGTTTGAAGGAGAATCTGCAGCTTCATTAACCCTTCATGGGTATTTGGACTTTAGTGAAGTAATGTAATGACTGAAGTTGCATTCAAAATGTTACTCAAGTAGAAAAGTATTCTCATCAAAATATAGTGAAAGACAGTGAAAGTAGTCGTTGTGCAGATTGGTCCATTTCAGAATAATATATATGATATGTTTTATAATGATTGATCATGAAAGTGTTCTCAAAGCTGGTGAAGGTGCAGCTAGTCTGAATGACTTTGTATACTGCAACTAAACTATTAAATACATGTAGTGGAGTAAAAGTACACCATTTACCTCTGAAGGAATAGAAGTACAAAGTAGCAGAACATGGAATTGCTCAAGTAAAGTACAAGTACCTCTAAATTGTACTTAAGTTCAGTATAATTGAGTAAATCTATTCTGTTGACGTTGGATTTATCAAAAATCTAACTGACAGCCACTGTCTCCTCCCGCAGTGTCTTATTATCTATTTAGCGAACAAACCAGGGAGTGACGAGACACCAGTATAACTCCCAAAGACAAACAATGCCCCTAAAAATTATAAAACGATGTATTGTACTTTATTCTGTTAACTACTCACAATAACGTTTAGCCGAGTGGGTGTTGTCTAGCTTTGATAGCTAGCTCCATTAGCGTAAGTGTGGGGAAGAATACTGCCACTCTATTGGTCAGTTGGTTTGCAGGGAGCGTTTCTATTGGCTGACACACGTATCCGTCATCACGGAGCCCCGCCTCTCACTGCCAGCTGAGACTTCTGACAAACACAAGGCCCTTATCCTGTCTGACAGCCAGTTACAAGTTGCTCTAAAAACCCCCATAAGGGATAAAATCATCGGTTAGAACCCTGTGAACTGACCGTGTAGTAAGACAGTAATCCGGCGTTGTAGTCCAGCACGAACCAGCGGTACTGCCATCCCTTCATCACGTTTGTCCACTTGCTGAGCGGCCCCTCCATGATGGACGCCATCTTTACAACAGGAGGAGCTGGGAGGAGCCGGATAAGAGAGGGGGGAGGAGGAGGGAGCGGTGCCCGGGGAACGGGGGGGTGTTACCGGCAGGGGGCAGCTGGTGATGGTCCTGGCGCTTTTTTTTCTAGTTATATTGTCATCATTATTTCAATGTAAGTCAATTATGTTTGAGTTAGAGAGTGTATTGATAATAATTCAATGTAAAACAAAAAAATCCCCAATTACCAAAAAACAAGGAGGGGAGGAGCCGGGGAGAGGAGGGGAATGTTGCCGGGGAACGGGGGAGTGTTTCCGGCAGTGGGCAGTCGGTGATGATGCCGGAGCTTTTTTTTCTTTCTTGATATTGTCATTATTATTTCATTATAAGTCCATTCTATTTGAGTTAGTGAGTGTATTGATTATAATAAAATGTCAAACAAAAAAATCCCCAATTACAGGATAACAAGGCGTGGAGAGACGGTGATGGTGCTGGAGCTACATGATACATTTAGACTTAATTTAATGGTAATCTTGCTGGTTATTTATGGTAAATTGTTTAAAGCTAACCTATAATTTCATTGGATTTGTATGGGTGATTAAGCTTGAAAGAATTCCTTGAATAATGTAAACTTTTCTATACTTAATAAAATGTATTTTTCTTATATTTTGTTGTCATGATTTCAATGTATCTTAATTAAGTCAAGTGTTTAATACTTACGTAAAAGTGATGAGGAAATCTTTGAATAATCCATATTAAAAAAAGAAAGAAAAAAAAGTAGATTATCTCCATTTAAATCCATGTTATTTTAATGTTATTTTCAATATTAATAAGGAAATAAACAATGATGGTGATGGAGCTTAAACATGATACATTTAACATTGAATTAATGGTATTCTTGTTTGTAATATAAAGTGTATTGTAGATAAATAAATGCAATAGATACTAGGGAGGCGTGTGGCGCAGTGGTTAGTGCGTAGGTGTTCGGATCAGGGGGGCACAGGTTCAAACCCCACTGCAGTCAGCATGTCGTTGTGTCCCTGAGACTCTTCACCCCAAAGTGCTCCTGTGGGGATTGTCCACAGTGTTGAGTATGTAAGTCGCTTTGGATAAAAGCATCTAACATGTAACATGTGATGTAATTTATTGCATTTATGCGAGTTTAAAAATATACACTTATTCTAAGGGGCCATGTATATATTTTATAAATTAATACCTAGTCAGTGTTATCATGATTATAATTGCACTGATAGAAGCAGATGAAGAACCAATAGCAGAGCAGTATTCATCAATATCTTTATTATTTACAATAGGCTTAACACTGATAAGCAAAACTTCACAGTAATATAACGTGAGCTTTAAATAAAAGAAAAAACAAAATATATATTTTGTACAATAAAAAAGTTAATGTTAACGTCTCTGCCTTTTTTTAAATCCCTGTTTAGATTCACATATTCCATCATTGTGTGTGTGTTGCTTTACATTGCACTCGTACAGCTGAAGAAGTGGCCTTTGGTTTGATGTGAACACGACCTCCAGAAAAACAACAGAAAACACAGGCGACATAAATAACAACAACAACGAAGAGGACTGACAATGAGACGATCTGTGGAAAAATCATTGAGAACAAAACGATTTTTTGACAAATTGAATATCTGTGTTGTATTTCTTTAAATACGTTTGATTTCGGAGATTACGTTTGACTTGAGAAGGCTTTTTTTTCTCACAACTATGCTCCACAAATAATCAAGAAGCAATTTTAAATAAATGTGTTGCGGCTTCCTCGTTTCTGAAGCGGCAGTGTTTCTCCAAAGTGTTTTTGTGCATGTTTGTTAGAGGGAAATCAACCAGATGTTGATGCACTAACAGAGTTAACGACCTCCAATAAGTAACCTTAGCAACCGAGTATCTACATACTTAATTTAATAGACAAATGCACTTTTACATTTCAATTTAGCATCTGAGTAATCAACCTCCAAGTGACAGAAAAGCTCATGGAAAATGGAAGACATGAATGTTTTTTTAATGATGGATTTTAAACATTGCCTGTTTCTCTCGCAGTGAAAGACATGAATCATTTGCTCACAAAAAGGCACCAAGAATCATCAAATAAAAATCACACGGCGTTTCTTCTCTCCGTGTTTCTGTAAAATCACAGCGAATAGAAATCAGTTCGTCTCACAGGAACCGGTTTGAACATTCAAATACTGACGCACGACATGAACTGAAAAACAACGTTTACTCTGCAGTCAAGTGTCATTAGCATGTTGTTTTGGACCTGCAGTGTTTTTACAGATTAGGTGTTGTAGTATGCGAGGCCGTATCCAGTGTACATTTAGATGTGAAAAGCAAAGGAAATGTTTAATTTGTGCTCAAAAAACAGAGCAACTGCTTCTGGACGTTAGTATTTAGTGTGACCAAAATGAGAAGTATGGGCCAATACAAAAAGAAAAAGTATAATAAATAATAATACAAATAAAAAAATGGCACCTTTAGAGATTCATGCAGACGGTCATTCGCCCGGGTTCAGAAGGGAAGAATAATACATTCATATATTCAGGTATTCTTCAGTCAGACACGCTCTATATGCTGTGAGCACACATACATCCTCTGTTTCCTGGATATGAAATAAATCCAATATTTACATCTCTCAAAATAGCTCTGTGCTTTTTAATAAAAAGAAAAAAAAGGAATAATTTAAAAATTCAAGTTCATACATAGACATTCTGAAAAAAAGCTTTTCTTATTTTTTTTTAAAACCAAATAATGTACAATGTGCTGAAGACATACTGCAGTTCGTCGGTAGAGAGATCAGTGTGTGTGTGTGTGTGTGTGTGTGTGTGTGTGTAGCAGGTCTCTGGTTTTTTGCAGTGTTCATTTCGTGGAAGATTTCGAGGCACTGAGGACACCACAAGGCTTCAGGGATTGGATCAGTCCGTCAGAAGGACACTTATAGAAACACCGCCCCAGTTCTGCTCCTGCGCTCCCACCAGACTGACGTTACTGTGCATTCAAACTGGACTTCAATACTGAAATGCTCTCGGAGACGGCACCGCGTTTACGTGTGGACACTGAAGACAAAGGCTGTGAAACACCATCTGGTCATGTGGGGATTAAAGGGGTCTCTCTGTGGATTTGATCAACCTGTTCCAACGTTTCATTTGAGCTTATTTAGACGCCTCTCTAAAGCTGTGTTCCCTTTGTGTTTACACGTCTGTTATTATTCGATAATACCAAGACTAACAGATTTTGGGAGATTCATGGTTTTATCACATTTGTCCCTCTAGTTAAAAATACTGATCACGAAATGTAAATGCAAATCGGTGTCACGTTAAGACCCCGACATCTGGAAATCACACTTTGTCTCCAATACTTTAGGATAAAATGGCTTTTGAAAGGTTTCCGAAGATCCGCAGACACTGAGCTAAATATCTTACTAGTGATTCCCTTTGGAGCTGCAACTAATGAGGGTCTCAGATCAGCTGGTTAGTGTTTAACACGTCAGAGAATAGTGGAAAATGTCAGTCAGAAATCCAGATTTAATCTCTTTACTTTGATAGAAATTTGAAAATAGCAACTAATCTTAATATTTGAGGCTAAAACAGATTTTAAAAAAAACATTTTTGCTTTAAAAGTTGATTTAAATATCTTAATCGTTGCAGCTCGACTCGACACTGTTTGAGGTTTGTCAGTAAACACGTATTTTGCTCAGTATCTTTCCGAACAGCTGATACACTCGACATTCGTTAACCGAAGAGGCTTTATCGTTGCAGGACTGAAACCACCTGTAGTTTGTGTGTGTTGTTGTAAACAGTGAGTGAGTGATTTCTCTGAGGTACCGTCCAGACCCGCCCCCGAAAAGCTGTAAAAAAGAACCAGAAGAAAGGAGGGAAACCAGTCCGACCGGCGTGATGTCACAGCCCCTCCTCGTCTATTCTTAGTGTTCAAATGTGAATATAAGACCCTCTGCAGACCTCCTGACTTTTGTATTTCGCTGCAGACACCTTCTTGCAAGAATAAACTCCCTAGAAGACCGTCTTATTTCAAGGATCTTCAAGGTTTTCTCACCCGTTTACTATTAATTGTTTGTGTGTGTCTCGATACATCTCCACCGCAGATGTCACAGTGATGTCACAGTGATGTCACAGTGATGTCACAGCCCCTCCTCTTCCATTCTTGGTGTCCAAATGTGATCTGGGGACCTCCTGACTTCTGCATTTCGCCGCAGACACCTTCTTGCCAGAATAAGGTCCTTAAAAGACAGTTTATTTCAAGAGTCTTCATTCTTTCATGATGTCACAGTGATGTCACAACTGTTACCTCTGCACCACGTCTCTGATTTCTCTCACGCAGCCCTGCAGGTTCTCCAGTACCGTGCCCCCCCCTCCCCCCCCCGAGGCCCTCAGCTCCTGCAAGCTGACCTCCAGCTTCCCCACCGCCTCCCGAAAAGCGAATTTGTTCCTCATCTGCGGGATGACGTCCACGTACCCAGAGCATCGGTCCAGCAGCTGCAGCCCCGCGTCCAGGACCACACTGTTGGAGGGGGGGGAGTCAGAGGGGGAGGAGTCGCGGAGGACGACTATCAACGAATCGGCACACTCCAACAACGCCTCTCGGCCCACCCGTTCGGGGGCGACGCCGCGATCCGCTTGCTGTCGAATCCTCCGGAAACCCGCTTTAGAGGACGAAGAGGGAGTGGATCCGTTTGCCATTTTTGAAGGAGTGTTTGTGGGAGGAACCTGAGGCGGCGGCACTGAAGGTCTCCCCGTCGTCATCATAGTTCCTCCTCCTTTCCCGGTTCGAATCCCTTTCTCCCCGTTCACCTCCCCCTCCTCCTCCCCCCCCGTCGTTTCGCTGTACGAGTGTTGGCTTCGTAGCGTAGGAGGCGGAGGAGGAGCACATTTGGGTTTTACGAGCCGCGGACGATCGGGATTTTCGCTGAGCAGCTTGAAGCGGTTCCCCTGGGAGTCGAGAGCCACCAGGTGCACGTCGGGGGGCTTCAGCGTGGGGGAGATCAGCACCGGCACCTTGTGGTTGTGGGTCTGAGAGGAGGAGGAGGATACAGTCTTAGAGGTGGAGGAAGAAGGAGTCTTAGGGGAGGATGAAGAAGTCTTACAGGTGGAGGAAGAAGGAGTCTTAGGGGAGGATGAAGAAGTCTTAGATGGCGAGGACCAGTTTTGTTGTTGTCGATCCACTACAAGGTCCGATTCCCCCGCTTCCCCCCCGACTCCCGGTACCCTCACCCCCGTGCCCCTGGGAACCATCTTGGCTTTGGGTCTCTCTCTGATCTGAGCCGTCCCCTCGTCCGGTTGCCGTCCGTTCTCCGGCGTGGAGCTGCTGGAGGACGTTCTCTCCAGCGGGGGTTTTGCACTTCGATTTCTGGGTAAAGTCAAAGCCATTCGCTCCAAATCTGGCAACCCGGCGGACATGGAGGAGGTGGAATTAGACCTGGGGAAGGGTTTGGAAAGCCCCCCAACTGGTAAAGTCCCCACCACCACCCCCTCCTCAGATGAAGAAATAGCTGTTTTCCCAGTCCGAAGCCCTAAAGTCCGTTTTATGAGTCTCGGCGTGAAAAAACCCGCCAATCCGCTCCAGCTACTAGTGCTGACTTGCGCCGCTAAACCCCCCCCTGATGAGGGTTTTTGTCCGAAAGCAGCACCACAGCAACGAGACTGGGGCTGGGGGGGGTCGCTATGGGAGTGGGAGGGGGAGGCGGAGAACCCCCCCACGACGCTGCTGTCCGATTGGGGGAGAGGAGGAGGCGCCGAAAAGTCCGCCGTCGGCTCGTATTTCTTGTGAGGCTGAGTCTCCATTTCCCGGAAAGAGCTGCTCCTTTTAGGGGGAGTGGGGAGGTTCTGAGAGGAAGAGGAGGAGGAGGAGGAGGATTTCTTCTTGATGAAGGAGCTGAAGAAGCCGGTCTTTCGGTCCCGTGTGAAGGTGCCCAAATCCTGAGCGTCGTCTAAAAGGCCGGCGGGGGATTTATCTCGGGAAAGTTGTTTTCGGGGCAACGCCGGGGAGCTGCCCGACCGACTGTCCCCCCCCAGGAGAGAAGAAGCCCAGCCTGAAGAGAGAGAGAGGAGAGGGTTAGAAACTACATTTAAAAAGGACATATTCTGGTCATTTTAAAGGGGACCTATCATGCAAAATGCACTTGTGTACGTCTTGTATACATGAACATGTGTCCCCGGTGTTCCAGGGAACCCACCAAGTGTCAGAAAACACAACCCTCTTTATTTTCCTCCATACCCAAATCTCTAAAAACGGGGCTGCAACAGATCTGATACAGACTGATCCAGATTTTAATTATTTTCTACGTCACAGAAGTGGTGCTCCGCTTATGGCGCGTTTCCACTGCAGCGGGTAGCTCGCTTTAAGCGTGCCGAGCCGTGCGGGGCTACTTTTTCACCTTTTTTCTGGCCCGACTAAATCGTGGTTCTAGGGCCAGGAACAACCAGGCTGAGTCGGGCTGAGTATGCTAAACTAGAGAGAGAATCGCTGACAAGGGGGCTACAACTACAACAAGATGAACATATTTGACCGTGATTTAATTGTAATACACGTTTCTAAATGATGCCGAAGTAACAACATACTGATACCGGTTAGTAAAAACCATGAATTAATGCTTTGACAAGTCTGCAGACAGACGGCAGGCGAAAAACCCTTTTAAAATGAGTGTTTTCTAAACGGAGCTTGGCTAAGCTAACGTTATATATGCTCCGACCGTCCACACTCACAACAACGGCCTACAGACATAAATAAACCAGCGACTGTATTCTCCATGACACAGGCAGTCTGTGGTTTGTACTTGTTTCACTTCTGTCTAGTTTCTGAACAGATATGAAGAGCTGTGAGCTCTGAGTGCTAAGAGCTAACGGCCGTGTTGTTGTTTGGGGCGCTCATTGAAGATGACGTCACGGCTCCGCCTACACTGCGTTACTATAGTAACTACCCCAGTTCCTAAACTGTAATGGAAGCGCAGCATTAAAGTGAGCCGGGACTAATAAGGCCTAACCAAACCGAGCGAGGCCGAGCGAGGCCTGCAGTGGAAACGCGCCATTAGTGGCCAACTCTCCACCTATCAGGGGAATGAGGGGTTGGGCCACGGCCGGCCATTGCTGCTCGAAAGCGCTGGAGACGCTGTAGTACATATGCCAGGCCTGTAAGTGGCGCTGTAGTCTGCCACAAAAGCAGCGAAGAAGACTTCCCGCGCATGGTTGCCCTTCTGTTTATTCTCCGCTGTGGCTCTTTTTCTCCCTCCCCGAGGCAAGCGTTTGCTCCCGCTGCTGTTATTCATTGCAATCCCTCCCTCGCTGTAGACCTCTCCGGTATCCACCAGCAGATGACAAACACCCACCTCTCCGCCTCTTCCAAGGGACGAGGGGACCGTGCGGCAGAGTTTCAGTTAGATTTCTTTTCGCCGGTCAACATGTCCGTTAAAGTTTAAATCTTCCGGACAAAATTAGAAAAGTGCCGGTCAAAGGTCTTCTTTGTTATTTATTGAGCTTTAAAACAAATGAATAACGACTCTAATCATATAAGAATAAAACACGGAGGACGGAGATCTCTTTTCGTCCCCCTCTTCTCCCCTGCAGCTGATCTCAGAGCATGCTCCCCTCTCCTGCAGGGGGTCAGCTGCAGCTCACAGAATCAGCCCCCTGCAAAAACAGAGCTGGAAAGAGCATATAGAGCGAAATGAGGCATGGCTAAAATGCAGGATCTGTTTGGTATTTTGAAAAAATAAATATATCTATATACTTTCTATAGATGGCCCAACAACATATTGTTAAAATATAGCATGATCGGTCCCTTTAAGGTTCATATCAGTATGTAGTGTCTCGACTGGGACATTAATGTTCAAAAAGCTCTTATTCTTTTGTTTGTACTCCTTTGTTTACTTCCGGAACATAGTGACATCACTCACGCTCCAACACATTGTACGTGATAGGCTAAGGGGCGGGACATCTCTAAGCGGTTGACCAATCACAACAGAGCCGGCCAGCAAACCAATCAGAGCGAGAGGGTTGGAAATATGCAACAACATTTAAAGAGGACATATTCTGCTCACTTTCAGGTGTATATCAGTATGGAGTGTCTCTACTTTAAAGAGTCCTCTCCTGCTGATGTTCAGGTGTATATCAGTATGTAGTGTCTCTACTTTAAAGAGTCCTCTCCTGCTGATCTTCAGGTGTATATCAGTATGTAGTGTCTCTACTTTAAAGAGTCCTCTCCCGCTGATGTTCAGGTGTATATCAGTGTGTAGTGTCTCTACTTTACAGAGTCCTCTCCTGCTGATGATCAGGTGTATATCAGTATGTAGTGTCTCTACTTTAAAGAGTCCTCTCCCGCTGATGTTCAGGTGTATATCAGTGTGTAGTGTCTCTACTTTACAGAGTCCTCTCCTGCTGATGATCAGGTGTATATCAGTATGTAGTGTCTCTACTTTAAAGAGTCCTCTCCTGCTGATGTTCAGGTGTATATCAGTATGTAGTGTCTCTACTTTAAAGAGTCCTCTAGTGCTGATGTTCAGGTGTATATCAGTATGTAGAGTCTCTACTTTAAAGAGTCCTCTCCTGCTGATGTTCAGGTGTATATCAGTATGTAGTGACTCTACTTTAAAGAGTCCTCTCCTGCTGATGTTCAGGTGTATATCAGTATGTAGTGTCTCTACTTTAAAGAGTCCTCTAGTGCTGATGTTCAGGTGTATATCAGTATGTAGAGTCTCTACTTTAAAGAGTCCTCTCCTGCTGATGTTCAGGTGTATATCAGTATGTAGTGTCTCTACTTTAAAGAGTCCTCTCCTGCTGATGTTCAGGTGTATATCAGTATGTAGTGTCTCTACTTTAAAGAGTCCTCTAGTGCTGATGTTCAGGTGTATATCAGTATGTAGAGTCTCTACTTTAAAGAGTCCTCTCCTGCTGATGTTCAGGTGTATATCAGTATGTAGTGTCTCTACTTTAAAGAGTCCTCTCCTGCTGATGATCAGGTGTATATCAGTATGTAGTGTCTCTACTTTAAAGAGTCCTCTCCTGCTGATGTTCAGGTGTATATCAGTATGTAGTGTCTCTACTTTAAAGAGTCCTCTCCTGCTGATGTTCAGGTGTATATCAGTATGTAGTGTCTCTACTTTAAAGAGTCCTCTCCTGCTGATGTTCAGGTGTATATCAGTATGTAGTGTCTCTACTTTAAAGAGTCCTCTCCTGCTGATGTTCAGGTGTATATCAGTATGTAGTGTCTCTACTTTAAAGAGTCCTCTCCTGCTGATGTTCAGGTGTATATCAGTATGTAGTGTCTCTACTTTAAAGAGTCCTCTCCTGCTGATGTTCAGGTGTATATCAGTATGTAGTGTCTCTACTTTAAAGAGTCCTCTCCTGCTGATGTTCAGGTGGATATCAGTATGTAGTGTCTCTACTTTAAAGAGTCCTCTCCTGCTGATGTTCAGGTGTATATCAGTATGTAGTGTCTCTACTTTAAAGAGTCCTCTAGTGCTGATGTTCAGGTGTATATCAGTATGTAGTGTCTCTACTTTAAAGAGTCCTCTCCTGCTGATGTTCAGGTGTATATCAGTATGTAGTGTCTCTACTTTAAAGAGTCCTCTCCTGCTGATGTTCAGGTGTATATCAGTATGTAGTGTCTCTACTTTAAAGAGTCCTCTCCTGCTGATGTTCAGGTGTATATCAGCATGTAGTGTCTCTACTTTAAAGAGTCCTCTCCAGCTGATGTTCAGGTGTATATCAGTATGTAGTGTCTCTACTTTAAAGAGTCCTCTCCTGCTGATGTTCAGGTGTATATCAGTATGTAGTGTCTCTACTTTAAAGAGTCCTCTCCTGCTGATGTTCAGGTGTATATCAGTATGTAGTGTCTCTACTTTAAAGAGTCCTCTCCTGCTGATGTTCAGCTGTATATCAGTATATAGTGTCTCTACTTTAAAGAGTCCTCTCCTGCTGATGTTCAGATGTATATCAGTATGTAGTGTCTCTACTTTAAAGAGTCCTCTCCTGCTGATGTTCAGGTGTATATCAGTATGTAGTGTCTCTACTTTAAAGAGTCCTCTCCTGCTGATGTTCAGGTGTATATCAGTATGTAGTGTCTCTACTTTAAAGAGTCCTCTCCTGCTGATGTTCAGGTGTATATCAGTATGTAGTGTCTCTACTTTAAAGAGTCCTCTCCTGCTGATGTTCAGCTGTATATCAGTATGTAGTGTCTCTACTTTAAAGAGTCCTCTCCAGCTGATGTTCAGGTGTATATCAGTATGTAGTGTCTCTACTTTAAAGAGTCCTCTCCAGCTGATGTTCAGGTGTATATCAGTATGTAGTGTCTCTACTTTAAAGAGTGCTCTCCTGCTGATGTTCAGGTGTATATCAGTATGTAGTGTCTCTACTTTAAAGAGTCCTCTCCTGCTGATGTTCAGGTGTATATCAGTATGTAGTGTCTCTACTTTAAAGAGTCCTCTCCTGCTGATGTTCAGCTGTATATCGGTAAGTAGTGTCTCTACTTTAAAGAGTCCTCTCCTGCTGATGTTCAGCTGTATATCAGTATGTAGTGTCTCTACTTTAAAGAGTCCTCTCCTGCTGATGTTCAGGTGTATATCGGTAAGTAGTGATATCAAGAGAGGACTCTTTAAAGACGTTTATATGCACTTTTCTTTTGCACCATGGGAAAAAGGGAACTCGTCTTGGAACAAACTTCACTGATATTTGTCTTTTATTTTTGCATCTCTTCTCTAACCATGACTTAAGACCAAGGCATTTAAATGCTATGGGAGTAATGGCACCATCGGTCAGGGTGTATTCCTTACTTGATATAGTTCTCTCTTCAATGTTTGCATGTGAAAATAAACGCATAGAAAGAAAGAAATATTAGTCAGACATTAGACATAAAAAAGTAAGTATCAGCTTTTGTGATTTTGTGAATATGAAACACACACTTGGTGATGAGTTATGAGCTTTCCTTGTGCTTGGTGACGTTGTGATTTCATGCACTTTGGATTGGATTTATGACACAATGATGCTTCTGTTCCACACACACACACACACACACACACACACACACACACACACACACACACACACACACACACACACACACACACACACACACACACACACACACACACACACACACACACACACACACACACACACACACACACACACACACACACACACACACACACACACACACACACACACACACACACACACACACACACACACACACACACACACACACACACACACACACACACACACACACACCATTTTATTTACAATAAAAAATAAGCAATAATTTAAAACGAGACAAGACAGACAATGGTTTGGGAATTTAATAAACGGGGTTGGCAAATTGTAATACAGGGTTAGTGACACAGATAACACGTTTCAATGTAACACACAGGCAACATGCAGATCACTCATATTCTGGAGAAGCTATAATTAAATGGGACACAGGTTTGTTATAAAAGGACCTAAAGTGCAAAGTCTTGCAGTAAAAAAAATGCTGTCTTTGTTCATTGTGGTGGAGCTACGACACGTTGAGATAATCTGCTGAAATCAATGAATGTTTCATATTTTAACTGTAATTTCTTATGTACATTTTTACAATTAAAGGTGGGGTAGGTACTTTTGGAGAAACCGGCTCGAGTGCGCGAGAATTTAAAAATACACAACCGGAGAAAATCTGCCCCTTCCTCACAGAGCCCCTCCTCCAACACACACGAACGCACACATGACCAATGAGGGCACGAGATAAGTTTGTGCCCCGATGGAAGGCTGACAGGCAGGTAGGCCATCCAGTTACTTTAGCCGGCTCAGATGATTGGTCGAGCTTTTTACAGCGCCACGGCTTCCACAGATGATGTTTTTATGGATTTATTGTCAAAGCATTTAATATATTCATTGCTATCGGGACGTTAAGAGCATTCCATGGAATATAACAAGTGTTTCTGAAGGGAATCACCAACCCCACCTTTAAGGGTAATTTTTTATGTACATTTTTACAATTAATTTAGAATCTGTAAAAACGCCCTATAATAAAAAGTATTATATATTATTATTGATTTATTTATTATTATATATTATAATTATTTACATAATAATACATATATTTCATATGGTTGATGGTTATATTTACTTACATTTTTACCATATTTTAATGTGTTTAAGTTGACATGTGCACGAGCATAAAGCTACTTTAACTTAAGTAAATATCTGAGTACTTCTTAATTCAAACATATTATATTTACTAACTTAGTATCATGATTTGATTTAATTTTTTTACATAATAATGATTCATTTTTATTTTATTATTAATGGTTATTTTTCCTTTCATTTTTACCATATTTTAATGTGTGTGAGATAACATCGACGTTAGCATCATGCTAAATAATTAGCATAATTCAGAAACAGCTGTTCTCCTCAGCCTCTGTTTGGTGATTAATGTCTGCGCCCACACAGCTGTTACTCTATGTCAGTGTTTCTCAAAGTGAGTTTATTGGTAACATTTCATATTTGAAATAAATAAATAATAAATTCAAAGTGTTTCTCAAATTGTTTAAAAATGACTAGTATAGGATGAGACGGAGACGGCGGAGGTTTGTGTCGTACTTCATGCATTTTGCATTTCTCTCAGTAAAACGATCGGAGAGTCTGTTGGCTCGGACATAAACTCCGTCATAGTCTACATTTCATATGAGGTGTAAAACCTGAGAGCATTTTAAATCGCATATGAAGGAAATGCTTGTAGAATCTGTAGTTGTATTTGTATTGTTGATTTAATGCGTGAACGAGGCGATGCAGAGAAGTCAAGCTGTCATTATTAGGCTGTAATGTGTTTTAAACTGTTGGAGCGGTGAGCAGGCCTTTTGTTTCTGATATGTGGGGGTCCGTGTTCTACGATGTCGTGTAGAACACACAGCTGTTATTCTACGATGTCGTGTGGAACACACAGCTGTTATTCTACGATGTCGTGTAGAACACACAGCTGTTATTCTACGATGTCGTGTAGAACACACAGCTGTTATTCTACGATGTCGTGTAGAACACACAGCTGTTATTCTACGATGTAGTGTAGAACACACAGCTGTTATTCTACGATGTCGTGTAGAACACACAGCTGTTATTCTACGATGTCGTGTAGAACATGTTTGTCTAGCTGCAGGCCAGATGTGTTTTCTCTCAGTTGTTGAGGAAGATGACGGCCCTCCTCTTCATCCGCCGGGCTCTCCTCCGCTGCAGCGTGCTCTGAACGTCTCCTTCGCTCTGATCAACACCTGCACAATCATAAAGTGGAGCGGGGCGGCGGGGTGGGGCTGTACCTGAGTGGCTGCCGGGGTCCACGCGGCCCTCCAGTCCTCCCTCGATGTTCTCCTTGTTCTCCGTGTGTTTGTGCAGCAGCGTGCGAGACTTTGAAGGCAGCAGCGGCGTGTCGAAGGGAAGGAGAGGAGCCCCGAGAGAAGAGGAGGTTTTACACAACTCTTCTGCCACCTCTGAGGAGAGAGGAAACACTCAGTTAGGAGGAGAGGAGAGAGGAAACACACTCAGTTAGGAGGAGAGGAGAGAGGAAACACACTCAGTTAGGAGGAGAGGAGAGAGGAAACACACAGTTAGGAGGCGAGGAGAGAGGAAACACTCAGTTAGGAGGAGAGGAGAGAGGAAACACACTCAGTTAGGAGGAGAGGAGAGAGGAAACACACTCAGTTAGGAGGAGAGGAGAGAGGAAACACACAGTTAGGAGGAGAGGAGAGAGGAAACACACAGTTAGGAGGCGAGGAGAGAGGAAACACACTCCGTTAGGAGGAGAGGAGAGAGGAAGCACACTCAGGAGGAGAGGAGAGAGGAAACACACTCCGTTAGGAGGAGAGGAAACACTCAGTTAGGAGGAGAGGAGAGAGGAAACACTCAGTTAGGAGGAGAGGAGAGAGGAAACACACTCAGTTAGGAGGAGAGGAGAGAGGAAACACACTCAGTTAGGAGGAGAGGAGAGAGGAAACACACAGTTAGGAGGCGAGGAGAGAGGAAACACACAGTTAGGAGGAGAGGAGACAGGAAACACTCTCAGTTAGGAGGAGAGGAGAGAGGAAGCACACTCAGTTAGGAGGAGAGGAGAGAGGAAGCAAACTCAGTTAGGAGGAGAGGAGAGAGGAAACACACTCCGTTAGGAGGAGAGGAGAGAGGAAACACACTCCGTTAGGAGGAGAGGAGAGAGGAAACACTCAGTTAGGAGGAGAGGAGAGAGGAAGCACACTCAGTTAGGAGGAGAGGAGAGAGGAAACACACTCCGTTAGGAGGAGAGGAGAGAGGAAACACTCAGTTAGGAGGAGAGGAGAGAGGAAGCACACTCAGTTAGGAGGAGAGGAGAGAGGAAGCACACTCAGTTAGGAGGAGAGGAGAGAGGAAGCACACTCAGTTAGGAGGAGAGGAGAGAGGAAACACTCAGTTAGGAGGAGAGGAGAGAGGAAACACAGTTAGGAGGAGAGGAGAGAGGAAACACACTCAGTTAGGAGGAGAGGAGAGAGGAAACACACTCCGTTAGGAGGAGAGGAGAGAGGAAACACACTCCGTTAGGAGGAGAGGAGAGAGGAAACACTCAGTTAGGAGGAGAGGAGAGAGGAAGCACACTCAGTTAGGAGGAGAGGAGAGAGGAAGCACACTCAGTTAGGAGGAGAGGAGAGAGGAAACACACTCAGTTAGGAGGAGAGGAGAGAGGAAACACACTCAGTTAGGAGGAGAGGAGAGAGGAAACACACTCAGTTAGGAGGAGAGGAGAGAGGAAACACACTCAGTTAGGAGGAGAGGAGAGAGGAAACACACAGTTAGGAGGCGAGGAGAGAGGAAACACACAGTTAGGAGGAGAGGAGACAGGAAACACTCTCAGTTAGGAGGAGAGGAGAGAGGAAGCACACTCAGTTAGGAGGAGAGGAGAGAGGAAGCAAACTCAGTTAGGAGGAGAGGAGAGAGGAAACACACTCCGTTAGGAGGAGAGGAGAGAGGAAACACACTCCGTTAGGAGGAGAGGAGAGAGGAAGCACACTCAGGAGGAGAGGAGAGAGGAAACACACTCCGTTAGGAGGAGAGGAAACACTCAGTTAGGAGGAGAGGAGAGAGGAAACACTCAGTTAGGAGGAGAGGAGAGAGGAAACACTCAGTTAGGAGGAGAGGAGAGAGGAAACACACTCAGTTAGGAGGAGAGGAGAGAGGAAACACACTCAGTTAGGAGGAGAGGAGAGAGGAAACACACAGTTAGGAGGCGAGGAGAGAGGAAACACACAGTTAGGAGGAGAG
>CM053246.1:43364781-43425168 GCA_028583405.1 Pogonophryne albipinna
GTGTTGTGTCTATGTGTGAGTCTGTGTGTGTGTGTGTGTGTGTCTCTCTGTGTGTGTGTGTCTATGTGTATGTGTGTGAGTCTGTGTGTGTGTGTGTGTGTGTGTGTGTCTCTCTGTGTGTCTCACCCCAGACGTCAGACTTGATGGAGAAGGTGTTGTAGGCCAGGCTCTCGGGGGCGGTCCACTTGATGGGGAACTTGGCTCCAGCGTGAGCGGTGTACGTGTCTCCGGTCATCAGCCGGCTGAGGCCAAAGTCTGCCACCTTCACCACGTGGTTCTCCCCCACCAGGCAGTTCCTCGCCGCCAGGTCCCTGAGAGCGAGAGAAACACGGTTATTTATATGTGTGATGGAAACTTCTGAAGGAATGGAGACAGGACTCAGAGAGACACGAGGAGAGCAGGAACTTTGATGTTTTGGGTTTGGGCCGGATAATTCACAAGACATGTTCTGAAGAGCTCTACCTCAGACCCATGAACTGGTTCTGAGAGAATAATCAACATTGTGCATAACAAGATAAAGCACTCTAACCTCTGCCAGCTGACGCCAACAGGCAGGAACAGGGAGACAGAGCACAGCAGCCCAAGGTTGAGGCCTGTGCTCAGTGACGGCAGCACAGACGGACACACTGGGTCAAAGTTATGGGCCTATAGGAAGATATTTCCCCAACAATATGGACCAACATGAGAGGCACTAATACACACTCACAGAATGACAGATACAGTTAGAGATGGGAGGAATTAATGACGGATTGGGATACTAAATATGTATCCTCTTGCTGTGGTCCTGTGTCCTGGATCCTCTATCCTGAGTTCTGGATTAAGTCGTGGACTTCGGGTCGTGGCTGAACCTGTCTCTGCGGTCCTGCCTTGGGTCTCGTCATGCTGCTTCCCTGATGGCTTCCACAGGATTGTAGCTGACATCCTCGTGGATTCATCTTCTTATTACAGACACATGCATTTCCTAACATTCGGTCTATATGCTGTAAAATGTATTATCTCTTGGATTTACACACGGCATCTATTGCACGTCTGTCCGTCCTGGGAGAGGGATCCCTCCTCTGTTGCTCTGTCTGAGGTTTCTCCCATGTTCCCTTTAAACTGTGGGGTTTCTCTGGAAGTGTTTCCTTGTACGATGTGAGGGTCTAAGGACAGAGGGTCTAAGGATAGAGGGTCTAAGGACAGAGGGTCTAAGGACAGAGGGTCTGAGGTCAGAGGGTCTAAGGATAGAGGGTGTGAGGACAGAGGGTCTAAGGACAGAGGGTCTAAGGACAGAGGGTCTGAGGTCAGAGGGTCTGAGGATAGAGGGTGTGAGGACAGAGGGTGTGAGGACAGAGGGTGTGAGGACAGAGGGTCTAAGGACAGAGGGTCTAAGGACAGAGGGTCTAAGGACAGAGGGTCTAAGGACAGAGGGTCTGAGGATAGAGGGTGTGAGGACAGAGGGTCTAAGGACAGAGGGTCTAAGGACAGAGGGTCTAAGAACAGAGGGTCTAAGAACAGAGGGTCTAAGGACAGAGGGTCTAAGGACAGAGGGTCTAAGGACAGAGGGTCTAAGGATAGAGGGTGTGAGGACAGAGGGTCTAAGGACAGAGGGTCTAAGGACAGAGGGTCTAAGGACAGAGGGTCTGAGGACAGAGGGTGTGAGGACAGAGGGTCTAAGGACAGAGGGTCTAAGGACAGAGGGTCTAAGGACAGAGGGTCTGAGGTCAGAGGGTCTAAGGATAGAGGGTCTGAGGGTCTAAGGACAGAGGGTGTGAGGACAGAGGGTCTAAGGACAGAGGGTCTAAGGACAGAGGGTCTGAGGGTCTAAGGATAGAGGGTCTAAGGACAGAGGGTCTAAGGATAGAGGGTGTGAGGACAGAGGGTCTAAGGACAGAGGGTCTAAGGACAGAGGGTCTAAGGACAGAGGGTCTGAGGTCAGAGGGTCTAAGGATAGAGGGTCTGAGGGTCTAAGGACAGAGGGTGTGAGGACAGAGGGTCTAAGGACAGAGGGTCTAAGGACAGAGGGTCTGAGGGTCTAAGGATAGAGGGTCTAAGGACAGAGGGTCTAAGGACAGAGGGTCTGAGGTCAGAGGGTCTGAGGGTCTAAGGATAGAGGGTCTAAGGACAGAGGGTCTAAGGACAGAGGGTCTAAGGACAGAGGGTCTGAGGGTCTAAGGATAGAGGGTCTAAGGACAGAGGGTCTAAGGACAGAGGGTGTGAGGACAGAGGGTCTGAGGTCAGAGGGTCTAAGGACAGAGGGTCTAAGGACAGAGGGTCTAAGGACAGAGGGTCTAAGGACAGAGGGTCTGAGGGTCTAAGGATAGAGGGTCTAAGGACAGAGGGTCTAAGGACAGAGGGTGTGAGGACAGAGGGTGTGAGGACAGAGGGTCTAAGGACAGAGGGTCTAAGGACAGAGGGTCTAAGGACAGAGGGTCTAAGGACAGAGGGTCTGTGATGTTGTATCAGCTGTAAAGTGTCTCTACTGTAGGTTATTTTATTATATGTTCAGCACTTTGGCTCCACCAAACATCCTTTATAAATGTGCTGTATAAATAAAACTTGATTAGATTAGATTTCCTCCATAAGACCCTCATTTGAGGGTCTTTGAAAGCCGTTAAACTCACTATATTGTTAGAGAAAGGGACAAATAGTGCCTAAAGTAGAGAGTCAGGAGTTATCAAGACCTGATGTAAAAGTGTTTTGTATATTTTCTACTTTTATTTAATGCTATTTTATTTCTAGTGAGACGTTTACATTGTGGAATGTTTCTTTCTAGTATTTAAATGTGTCCAATGGCATGTCTCTTTAAGCTGCAACGCAAACATTTCCCAACTTGGGATCAATAACGTGTTTATTATCTTATCTGAACAACGAGTAAGGAATTTCCATTTTAGCTCCCATAGTGATAAATATGTAAAACTCACTATCACGGTAGAAAAGCCTAGAAAGACTTCTAATGCAAGAGATAACCGTTATTACTCTTTATTTATGAAGGGGGATCTTATGATTCATGAAGAACCTCATTTGAGATCGTTTGCTTCATTTTTCACCAAAAACGTACATTAACACGTGGTGTGTCTATCTGATGCTTTTCAGACAGATTTCAGGTGTTTTTGGAGCCATTTGAGGAGTTTTATTAAAAAGCACTATCTGTGATTCCTAATAAACGTCTGACGGCTCCCTCTTGCCTCCTCTCACCTGTGGATGAAGTTCTTCTTCTCCAGGTACTCCATGGCGGAGGAGATCTGCGTGGCCATGTACAGCAGCACCACGGCGTTCACCTCCTCCTTATCGCAGTCCCTCAGGTAGTCCAGCAGGTTCCCGTGGGGCATGTACTCCGTCACGATGTAGAAGGGCGGCTCCAGCGTGCACACACCTGAGAGACACACGGTCAATACACAGGTAAACAACACGCACGGCCACACGGAGAGGTATCAAACAGAGGGGTGTGTGTGGTGGGAGTTATCCATGACCTCCACACTGCATTCTGACATCTCTTAGTCTCAATAAAAGGGGATTTGACATTAACTTTTTCCCACTCTCGCGGGATTATCTCCACAACAGAGAGAGCTTACATTTCACTTTCACCTGCCTGGTGTAGCCCAGCGCCACACCTCCATCTCACATGTTGCCCTCATGGCCGACTGTTTGTACCATTTTGATGGAAGTAAATGTAGATGTTGTAGGAGTTAAGATACAGATTGTAGATCTTATTATGCATCCCATGAAGCATTGCTTTGTGTACATCCCTGTAGCCTACATATGCTGATAGCTTAGCTTCTTATGAACAAAAATGACTTGATTGAGCAGCACAGGGTTTCAATAGCATTCAGAAGCAATGCAGGTATATTAATAAACAAGCCTAACATATGAAACAAGGGCTAAGACCTCCGGGAGTTAATGTTTAAACATGTAGAAAGCCTGCTACTAGTATTGTCTGTGCGTCATTGCACAAAAACTAATATGTAAGACCTCACGAAGACAATAACGGGACATCTTTGACGTCCCCAAACACACATTTTGTTTTCAGTATTGACATGTAGACGAGCTTTTGATGGTCTCCTCTCTGGAAGGACTTAACAAAAGGTCTGTTTGGGTAGAGGCTAAGACACAATAGGCCTGAGAGTGGAAGTGTGTGCCAAAGCAGTTTTTGTTAAATACTGACCGAGCAGCTGAACCAGGTTCGGGTGTTTGACCTCCTTCATCACGGCTGCTTCCTTCAGAAACTCCTCCACCTCCATGGTGTCCTCCTGTCAATCAGAGAATTCAAATGAGTGCAAAAAGAAAAACAGGGAATATATCAGAGGGTTGGACAGAGTGTAATACCACCGTCAGCCTGCAGGGGGCGGTCTGTAACCACCGTTATCATGCAGCTTTCCACAGTAGAGCTCAGTGACATTTAAATATGCTAAAAGCAAGAAGTATTTCGATGTTTAACAGAAGTAAAAGCAGCTGTAAAGAGACTGTTACAGGTACATATTGTGCTTTCTTAATTTTACTGAAGTACTCGTCATGTATGAGTATAGCACTCGAGTAAATATACTTTATTACTATCATAATTATTATTTTTGCAGCATTTACTACAGAACAACACTTGTAAAATAACTCCCTGCAATAACTACTTTGACTATTTACTACTGGCTGAAACTTTAGTACTTTTTAATTGACGGTTTTGTTGATTTTGTACATTTTATATGCAGTTAATTGAATGTTTAATACATGTGCAATGCCTCGTTTACATGCTGCTTGATCCACTTCATTCTTAAAGTACAGCTACCTATCTAAGCTACCTTGAATGCACAAGCTTAAAATCTGCATTTCATCTGTAATTAATGTTGTTTTTATGATTTTATGATTCTGTAAAGTGTCTTTGAGTTTCTAGAAATGCATTATTATTATCGAATGCCTCTTTATTTAATAGCATTCATGTCTAAGATGTCCCTCCTGTGGTACAAACACATTTCTGTTCCGTCTTCTGTTCTACTTTGACTATTTACTACTGGCTGCTACTTTAATACTTTTTAATTGACGGTTTTGTTGATTTGGTACAAATAAAAACACGTTTCTGGGTCTGGTTTCTGTTCCGTCTTCTCACCTTGAGTGTCTTCACGGCCACGGTGAGGTTGTATTTCTTCCACACGCCCACGTACACCTCCCCGTACTGCCCCCCCCCCAGCTTGTGCTTCATGGTGATGTCGGTGCGCTCCATCTCCCACTTGTCGTGGATGGGGGACACGCCGTACACCGTGGGTTTGTTGCATTTTGGAGCCGGGTAGTGCAGCGTGGTGACCAGGCCGTCGGCCACCGTGGAGTGGTGGTGCACCAGCTCCGCTAACGTGGAGAAACGACTCTCTGAGGTCACGTATACCTGGGGGGGGGGGGGAGAGGAGAGAGTTAAAAAATGAACGCAACAACAACAACAGAAAGCAACACTTAAGTTGTTCTTAACAGGGTTTTTGCACATTATGGCTCATTATTCTACGATTTCACGAGTATGAATTCAGATTCTGTGATAATGTGAGTCTAAAAGGTAACCGATATTAAGGATTGGAGGGAAATGGGGAAACAGTTGATGTCTTGTTGTCCACATTTCTGTGTGTAAAGGTTGGATCTGTGCATTTAAAACCCCTTCCACAAATTCACAACAGATACACTCACATGAATACAATCTAAAATGGTTGTTTTTCCTTTTCTGATTGAACAAAACAAGTAAAAGCTTTTTAAAATACGTTGAATATCAAAAATAAGAGACCAATTTCTTTGACCGTCTCCTTTTTTCAACACTTCTTTGAAGGAATCTTCCAGGTGTCTCACCACCGTATGAACCCTGTCTTTAACTCCAACCTAGTGTGATTAATAACCTTCCCAATTCCTAATCATCCTTTCATTATCTACTCTTATCTCTACCTTTCCATCGGAGCCGCTGTTGGTGCAGTAAACTCTCCCTCAAAGCGGAGAGAAATGGAATTAAACTCAAAATTCAAATGGACAACAAAAGTTGAATTAAACTCAAAATGCGCAAGAAAAGGGCTTTTTCCAGGCTTCTCAGCTCCGTGGGAACCCTGAGTGTGATTCATAAATGATCGACTTCCTCCTACCTTCCCGTCGGCCCCAGCGTTGATGCGGTAGTGGTAGACCCTCCCCTCGTAGCGCAGGGAGATGGACAGCTGCCCCGGGCTGCTCTCGCTCTCCCTCACCAGGAAGGAGCCGTTGATCAGGGAGGAGAGCAGGTACTCTGCGGCGCTGCGGGACACCGGCCCGTGGTACCAGCTGTGCTTCTCCAGACTGTTCACCGGCGTGATGTAGTTAGAGGGGACCCAGCCCTGACCGTTCTTAGAGCGCACCTCACTCCACTCGCCATTCTGGTTGTAGCCCAGCACCCGCAGCTTCTCACCTGCGGGGGGGGGGGGGGGTGATGTGTTAATACAGCACGATTCAACACAAGGCCAATGAAACAAGATCAAGAGCACTGAGGTATGGTCAGAATGGGTTTCCTTTATGCGGAAGACACAGTGACATTTCATAGTAAACACACAGGTATACATGTACACACACACACACACACAGGTATACATGCATGCACACACACACAGGCATACACACACACACACACACACACACACACACACGATGAGCTGCATATCTGTCAGAGCGCTCGGTAGACTCAGACGTGTAGAGACTCAGTCTGTTGGCTCTGTGTGAAGGCAGAGACTGAATGGGGGGGTAGAAAACACAACACTGCGTTTAGCGAGGATTGGTCCTGCAGGTCTGAGCAGAAAAGGAAGAGGGAGTGGAGGTCTTGGTCTGGAGGTAGTCATGGATAGAACTGATACTCTGGAACTGGATTCAGAGTTAGAGACCATGCTCGTTCCTATCAAAGTTGCTCAGGAAGCTAAAATGGCCTGACTCCCATCAAAGAAGAAAAACATACTCAAAACCTTCCTGCATTTATCCTGGGTCTATCTTCAATCTTTCCTAGATACTTCCCGGGTCTATCCTGTATCTATCTTGGATCTTGCCTAGAACTTTCCTTGATCTTTTCCCAGATCTTCCCTTAATGATCTTTTCCCAGATCTTCCCTGGACGTCCGCTGGATATTCAGGAAATCTTCCGCACCCATTGAGCCCATCGTGGAGCATGCACACATGAGTGTTCCCGATGTCCGTCAATGGGAACAATTCTTTGTTGCGTCACATGAAGCTGTAGTACCACCGTCTGGCCACTATGACAATGTGTCTCCTTTCCCGAGGCAGCAGTGAGCATACAGTGGCAGACATCAATCACTCGGCTTCAGTTGTGTGAGAAGTCTTTGCTGAACTAAGTGTTGGTGAAGTGTAGCTGCTGTTAGCCCCAGCTCACCTCCAACAGCACACTGTGTTCCTCTGATGTCTCCATGGTGCACAAAACAAAGAGTTCGAGGTGTCATCGAGTGACTCATGACATCTAAATGATCCGAGGCCTTTGTCCTCTTTGATCTCTGATGAGTGCATGGAGTGTTGCCGGGCTGAATCAACACCGTGCTGAGCGTGTTGCTTCAGATACCAGCGAGACCATTACACTTCAGGAGGACTCGAAGGTGGAGTAACCAAATAAATGCTTTGAGAGGATTAAGAGCAACGCGTTATAACACTCACACGACTCCAGGAGGTAATTTTGATCACGAAGAGTAATCATTACGAAGCCATCATGAATCAGTCTCACGTTTCCTCAATACTAGATGAAGTTTGAACAGAAAGGTGGCTTTGAGATGAAACTCCCAGTTTTTAAAAGTCCAAGGTGATGTCTATATAGGAGGGTGTGGCTCAGTGGGGTATTGCGCTGATCAGCACTGGTTCAATCCCCTCTGCAGACAACATGCCGCTGTGTCTTTGGGTTAGACACTTCACCCTAAGTTGCTCCAGACTAAGGCTGCACGATATTGAAAGAAACTGACATTGCGATATTTCTTTCCCCTGCGATATATATTGCGTTTTTTTTAACTATATTTAACCGGATGAAGGATTTTAGTCACGGACGTCTGGATCTTAACTGGTAGACTCATCATACCTGAAGTCATGATCTAACATGTCATGATAATGCATGTTGCTTACCCTCAAATAAGGGGGTTCATCTGTGAAGACGAGAAGAACCTTTTTGGATCCAAAATAGTTCCAGATGGCAGATGTTGCTTTTCTTTTTGGAAGTAAATCTTCATTCTCGCCGGTATTGTCCTCGTGTGCCTCGCTCGTTTATTACCGGTGTTTTGATGGTCTGCAAACCAGCGGGGCGGGGCCTGCTGCGATCTGATCAAGAATGGTTGTGATTGGTGGTTTGCTGTGCACTCACTCAAGTACCCCTGACATGAGTTTTCCTTTTGTAGCAAGCAGCAAAATAATTGTAACATGACGTGTTTGAGTTAATTCACCTACTTAATATCGCACGTCCTAAAAAAATGAATAAAATCGCACGTCCCTGCGATGTGAATATCGTGGTTATCGCCATGACACGATATATCGTTCAGCCCTACTCCAGACTATTGTCCACAGTATTCAATATATTACATGTCTAATATATGTCATTTAAAGCGCGTTGAGAACATGGAAAAGTTATCTATCCGTCAGTCCTAAACCCAGAGATGTTCTCTTTAATAATATATGTTAAAAACAAATAGATAGAAGTTTTGCAAGAAAAATGACTTCATTGATTGTCAAAATATTGATGTTTTTTTTCTGTCGCTTGAATAATCGCTGATTCATCATTATCATTATTTTGATTTAGTTCATGATATCCATGCGTTATGTTCTGCTTCTAACAACATAATATTGTTAACATTAGGGATGTCCCGATCACATTTTTTTGCTCCCGATCCGATTCCGATCATTTGATTTTGACAATCTGCCGATACCGATTTTTCCCGATCCGATCTTTATGCAATGCATTAAGAGAAAAAAAAGGTAACAGATAACGGCTGGTCATCCAACGCGATGAGTTCAGCTATCTTGGCTGTTATTTGTTTGGCCTTTTCACTGTTCTGGGGCAGTTTCTCTTTCCTTTTAAAAGTCTCTGAAAGTGTCGGTTGTTTCAGTGCCGTTACCTGAGTGGCCGCTGTGTACTCGTCCTGTTGTTGTTTGTGTTTGTTTCTCAGGTGGCGTATTAGATTGGTCGTGTTGAACGTAGCTCTGTTCTTTCCACCACGCGGAACCTCCGCCTTGCAAACATTGCATCTGGCTGTTACACTGCCTTCGCTTTCAATTTTATAATACTTCCAAACTCCTGACATTTTCTCTGTCCCGAGTCCCGAGTCACCAGCTGAACGTAGCCTCTCGTTAGCTTACTGCTAGACACTGCGCGCCCACTCTGTTGCCAGCTTTGAGAGAAATAAGCAACCAGGTCTGAAAACAAGCCCAAAAGAAGCAACACATACATGATGTTGTGTCATTTCAAACCAAAACTAAGGCCTCAGGATGACTTTAAGACGTGAACATGGTCATTTTTGTTTTGTAACATTAAATAAAATGTAAAAAAAATAAATAAAATTTTTTTAAAAAAAATCCCGATCCCCGATTTTTTTTCTCCCGATCCCGATCTTTTGAAAATCACGTGATCGGCTCCGATCCCCGATCACGTGATCGGATCGGGACATCTCTAGTTAACATGATTGTTAAATGTTTGATTGCTGAATAAAACCAATTCAAGCTCCAGCAGAGGATGGTACTTTAGTCAAAGAACAATCATTTCTGAGATGAGTAGAAATGTAGCACAACTTAAAAACACGTTTTACTTTGGGGTTTATTTGTGAGCTTTTCCTCGTACGATGTGAAATGTATGACATTGGGCTAAATAAATGAACTCTGATTGATCTGTTGAACCTCCTTAGCCCCTTTCCCACCAAAGCAGTTTACAGGTCAATTCAACAGGTATATTTTCTACTTTCTTGTTTATTTCTAGTCTTTTTAATTTCTCGTGTGCGAGGCCATGTCTGTTATGCTGCTGCAACACAAACATTTAAGTACTTCTTATCGTATCGGATATCTCTGATGTGACGACAGGCTGCAGTTATAGTCGTGGAGTTTGATTCAGCAGGTGAACCTATATACACTGAACAAAAGATAAACGGAACACTTTTGTTTTTGCTCCCATTTGTCATGAGATGAACTCAAAGATCTAAAACATTTTCTATATGCACAAAATAACCATTTCTCTCAAATATTGTTCACAAATCTGAAAGAATCTGTGATAGTGAGCACTTCTCCTTTGCCGAGATAATCCATCCCACCTCACAGGTGTGGCATATCAAGATGCTGATTAGACAGCATGATTATTGCACAGGTGTGCCTTAGGCTGGCCACGATAAAAGGCCACTCTGAAAAGTGCAGTTTTGCTTTATTGGGGGGGTCTGGGGGGGTCCGAAAACCAGGCAGTATCTGGTGTGAGGGGTAGGGTTAGGAGTAGGGTTAGGGGTAGGGTTAGGGGTAGGGTTAGGGTAATGTTGTGAATCGAGTGGCCCATGGTGGTGGTGGGGTTATGGTATGGGCAGGCGTATGTTATGGACGACGAACACAGGCCACTCGATTCACAACATTACCCTAACCCTAACCCCTAGCCCTACCCCTCACACCAGATACTGACTGGTTTTCGGACCCCCCCAGACCCCCCCAATAAAGCAAAACTGCACGTTTCAGAGTGGCCTTTTATCGTGGCCAGCCTAAGGCACACCTGTGCAATAATCATGCTGTCTAATCAGCATCTTGATATGCCACACCTGTGAGGTGGGATGGATTATCTCGGCAAAGGAGAAGTGCTCACTATCACAGATTCTTTCAGATTTGTGAACAATATTTGAGAGAAATGGTTATTTTGTGTTTATAGAAAATGTTTTAGATCTTTGAGTTCATCTCATGACAAATGGGAGCAAAAACAAAAGTGTTGCGTTTATATTTTTGTTCAGTGTACATCTATCAGGGTTCATACACTTTTTCTCCATGACTTCTCCAGGACCGTTACCTAATTTTCAATGACCAAAAAAACTCCTTCTCAGCGTTCCACTGAAAATGGTTTATTTTAACATGGAACAGGAAAATAAGGTCTGCATCTGAAACATGTTGTGTTTCTAAAACAAATCCAATAGGCCTACTAGCTCCTTCACGCTAAAGCAACTCAAATCTCTCACCAGCAAAACACCTCGTCAGTTAAATGCCGTTTTACGTTTCATTACTATACGTATATATAATATTACTATTTCAGCGAGTAGATAAAATATAAATTATATTTGATGCAACTTTAGATACATTTCCATGACTTTTCCAAAACTTTGGGAAAAATATTGTTTTCCAAAACTTTTCCAGGGCCTGGAATTTGCATTTTGAATGTCCATGACTTCTCCAGGTTTTCAATGACCGTAAGAACCTTGAAATACACGCATACAAAGAGCATTATTACACACCATGTCTTTTTGTGTAGGGTTTGTTTGTCAGCAGGATTAATAAAAACAACTTGGTCCAATTTGCACGAAATGAAAGCAGCATTTGTGCCGGATACAGGTATTATTTTTAACTTTTGCCAACACAGAGAAACACTAAAACGGAGCATTTACCGTCAGCTCAGATTTTAATTCTGCTTTTTTAAACTGTAGTCTGTGCTCATGAGTTTCAGTGTTGGTGTGTGTGTGTGTGTGTGTGTGTGTGTGTGTGTGTGTGTGTGTGTGTGTGTGTGTGAGTGTGGCTATGGTAATCAATCACTCATCTCATTCTATTCTTATTTACTTGCACTATTGTATCTGTGTTATTGCGTGTCTCTGTTGGAGGAGCCTGTGACCTCAGATCCTCATTGTCATATCCAAACCGTAGCTACATGCCAATGAAAGCCTTGAACCGTGTGACGCAGGCAGCTTCAGGTGGAGCTTAGGTTTCTCGGCTGTGACGACACGCTGCATTCCTCCAGCCTAACGACGCTCTAACTCATCGGCTGTCTTGTTTCCTCTGGGTTTTGCGACCTGCCAATCAACGAGCGCCGCCTCGAGGCTTTTTCCTACGAGGCGATGCTCCCTCTGTTCTGACGCAACACATGTCAACAGAGTGTGAGGACAGGAAGGCGCGGAGGACGATCCCCGACACGGAGCAACGTCACACGCCCCAGTGATGATGATGCATGGAAACAGAGACCCGGCTCTTCAGGACAAACCTTTCTCTACGAAACCACGATTTGACTCAGTGGGCGAACGACGTCCAGGTGATGCAACTAGGACACTTTTCTGCCCATCTCCGCTGCTACTGCACTGAAACTGTACTTTGAACACTTTAAATATATTAACATTTTAAACTGTATACCCCGGCTATCTCGGCCCTTTTTGTTTTGTTTAATGTCACACTGTGGGAAACGATATTTCTGGATGTATAACACATGTAGAATTTTTGACAATAAAGCTGACTTTGACTTTTGACTAAAGCCAATGGTGCATTCAGGGGCTGCTCGGATAATCCCAATTCCCAATGAGGGTGCTCAAGGGCTTTAGGTGTTGGCAGAGAATAGGCATAGCAGATTATAACAAGGGCTGCATGTATTCACTCTAGCTTTATTGGCAAGTCCCATATTTGAATTGAAGTGATTTGTTAAAGGCAAAATATGCTAAAACATAATTTCTATATTAATATTAAATATTCTACAGACTTAATAAACGGTGTTTGTTTTGTACAAATCCTCTTAAAACGTGTCATTAATCATGAGTCAATAATAGTATATAACTAAAGTGTTTAATTGCCTTTAATGTGTTGAATCATATCGTTATATAAGTCGAAATCTTGCGGCCCAAATCTTATCATTAAAAATGTACTTTTGTCGTCCATGCTTCTGCAAAATGACCCTGAACCCTTTGAATATATATATTTCTAAATAATATATTTTCTATTTTCTTTTCTTTCTATTCTTGTTTATTTGTAGTTTTGTTTTATTGTAAAATGCCTTGTCTTTTATGCTGCTGCAACAAAAACTAGTTCCCAAATTGGGATCAATAAATCTTATCTCTTAACTCGGACAGTCCGGTACCAACACTTTCGTTGAGTTATTTTCTGACTTGACGAGGTATTTACGACATTTTCTACGTCAACTATTTGACTTTTAAGATTATTCCGAAGCTAATTCATGGTTTTTGATTCGCTGCAAAGCTTTGGGTTTTTCTTTGGGCCGTATTACTAAAGAGTAGAATAGTGTTTTTGTCTATAAGATGTAAAAAAGTGAACGAAAATGTCCTATTTTGTCCGAGGTGGGGAGATTAAATGTCTTGGTTCTCACTTAAATATGACATGAAAAAGAAAGGAAAGCATGTTTTCTACCTAGAAGTCGTGAGAGACAGAAGCCTGGACGTCTCTGGATAATGTTTATTCGGACTTGCAGGGGCTTTAACGCACATTTGATCAAGTCGGAGTCAAATCTTGAGATAATTTAAGACCTTTTCAGATGATTCTGACACAACAAAAATGAAAAGTAATTGTATTTAATTGAAGAATTTGCGTCTAAAATGTAATAGTTCTTCTTTGGCCCGTACTACAACCTTCTACTAAATCTCATGAAAATCAGACGAGTGGTTTTTAGTAATTCTGCAAACAAACAAACAGACAAAAGTTCCTGGTTGTTGTTTGATGAAAATTTCCTATTTTGTCCGAGGTGGGGAGATTAAATGTCTTGGTTCTCACTTAAATATGACATAAAAAAGAAAGGAAAGCATGTTTTCTACCTAGAAGTGGTCGGAGGCAGAAGCCTGGACGTCTCTGGATAATGTTTTTCGGAGTCGGAGTCAAATCTTTAGATAATTTAAGACTTTACGAACTACAAAACTGAAAAATAATGTTGCATCCGAAATGTAAGAGTTCTCCTTTGGCCCGTACTACACTCGTCCACTAAGTCTCGTGGAAATCACAGAGGTTTTGGGTAATCCTGCAGACAGACAAACAAACTAACTAACTAAAAGAAGCTCCTTGTTGTTGTTGTTGTTGTTGTTGGCTTCTCCCTTTACCTTTGCTGATGCTGAGTGTTGTTGTTCTCCTTTGGCCCGTACTACAACCTTCCACTAAGTCTCATGAAAATCAGACGAGTGGTTTTTAGTAAATCCTACAGACAGACAAACAAACAGAAGCTCCTTGTTGTTGTTGTTGTTTACCTTTGGTGATGCTGAGCGTGTTGTCTCCGCTGGCCACGAAGTCATAGAGAGCCACAAAGAGGTTTGGATCGCTCTCCGTCGCCCCCAACAGGTTCTCCTTGGAACTCCAGCGCACCGCTTCCGTCAGGAGAGAAGAGTCCAGGCCGAAAGGCCGGTGGAGAGCTTCTGGAGGAAGAGGAGGAGGAGGAGGAGGAGGAGGAGGAGGGAAGGAGAGGAAGAGGAGGAGGAGGAGGAGGAGGGAAGGAGAGGAAGAGGAGGAGGAGGAGGAGGAGGAGGAGGAGGGAAGGAGAGGAAGAGGAGGAGGAGGAGGAGGAGGGAAGGAGAGGAAGAGGAGGAGGAGGAGGAGGAGGGAAGGAGAGGAAGAGCCGTTAAAACAAATGTGACTATAATGATCAAATTGCGGTTTCTCTGACTGATATTGATCGAGATATTCACGACATTGGGAATGATTGATTGATTCTCTCCATCATTTAATAACAGCAACTCGTCCCAGTGCAATAAGTGGAGGGTGAAGAGTCCAACATGTGGAGCTGCAGCCAGTGATCGTCTTCAGTATTGATCACTCTGCTGATGAGGGATCATTGATGAATCGTCAGAAGAGTGGAACAAAAATCTACAAAGATTCTAAAAAGGTTTTCACTTAAAGAAAGAAACTAAGAAAAGAAGCTGGAAATATATTTTAGAGGCTTTTCTGAAAATCGGTATCGGCAGATTGTCAAAATCAAATGATCGGAATCGGATCGGGAGCAAAAAAAGGTGATCGGGACATCCCTAGAAAAAGACATAGAAAAAATATCAAATAAGTATAAATATAGGTTAAAAAGATCAATAGGAAAGGAAGTAGACATTGTGGGATCCTCAGCACAACAAGCTGAATACATCCAGTCAAGCAGAAAAAACAATGTAGTTATCAAGAGAACACTGATGTCCTCTCACTAAAGATTGAATTATAATACGTAGAAAGAGTCAAATATAAGCAAAACAATAGAGTTTGAATACGCAAGCAAGTGAAGGAATCGCACAAAGTGATCCCAACGAGCTGAATAAATCCAGTCAAGCAGAAAAAACAACTTATTTATCAGGTTATCCGACGTCACTGATGCCCTCTCACTAAATATTGAATTATAATCCTAAAATACACAGAAAGACAATAAAATAAGTGTAAATATAGGTTAAAAAGATCAATAGGCAAGGAAAGGAAGTAGACATTGTGGGATCAAGCCGAACAAACAACGTAGTTATCAGGTTATCCGACGTCACTGATGTCCTCTCACTAAATATATAATAATAATCCATCCTCCGTGTTTCTACCTGCGTCTCCAGGCCTCGGTCTGAACCCGGTCTGCAGGGCGTTCCCGCTCAGAGCGACCCACTCTTCCTCAAAACTGCTGCTGGCCTGCAGGCACCTCAAAAGCATCACTTTATTTAATCCTCTCCTCGAAAAGAACACGTTATCGCCGGCTGCTCAAAACTCAACCTTCCAGAGCCAGGTGAGATCTGAGGGGAGGGGGGGGGTGCAGGTGAGGTTATACAGGGGAGGAAGGGGGAGGAAACTATTCTCTCTCTCTACACGAGATGAGTGATTACCATAGCTACCACACACACACACACACACACACACACACACACACACACACACACACACACACACACACACACACACACACACACACACACACACACACACACACACACACACACACACACACACACACACACACACACACACACACACACACACACACACACACACACACACACACACACACACACACACACACACACACACACACACACACACACACACACACACACACACACACACACACACACACACACACACACACACACACACACACACACACCAGCTGTTGCCACATTGCTGCATGTCTGAACAGCTGCTGAGCAAAGGGAGAAACTTTGAAACAGAAATTGAGTTTCATAACCTGGTTATTCTCGTCCAACAATAACTTGCAATTGGAAGCAGTGACTCAAACAATACCTTGAGGGGTTTATAAAAATAACATCAAACAATAAGGTGTGATCTGTGTCAACAGGAAGCAGCTTCTGTAATCCTACAACTCTGTTACTGAAAGTTTTGTGATTACTGCGCATTTTCCTGCTTATTACACGGCTACCTGTTGGGAGAATCCTGAATGTCCTCTTCCAACATGAGAGTAGCATGCTAACAAAGTAGAGATGTCCCGATCCGATCACGTGATCGGGGATCGGAGCCGATCACGTGATTTTCAAAAGATCGGGAGAAAAAAAATCGGGGATCGGGATTTAATTATTTTTTTTTTTTATTATTATTTAATGTTACAAAACAAAAATGACCATGTTCACGTCTTAAAGTCATCCTGAGGCCTTAGTTTTGGTTTGAAATGACACATCATGATGTATGTGCTGCTTCTTTTGGGCTTGTTTTCAGACCTGGTTGCTTATTTCTCTCAAAGCTGGCAACAGAGTGGGCGCAGTGTCTAGCAGTAAGCTAACGAGAGGCTACGTTCAGCTGGTGACTCGGGACAGAGAAAATGTCAGGAGTTTGGAAGTATTATAAAATTGAAAGCGAAGGCAGTGTAACAGCCAGATGCAATGTTTGCAAGGCGGAGGTTCCGCGTGGTGTAAAGAACAGAGCTACGTTCAACACGACCAATCTAATACGCCACCTGAGAAACAAACACCAACAGGACGAGTACACAGCGGCCACTCAGGTAACGGCACTGAAACAACCGACACTTTCAGAGACTTTTAAAAGGAAAGAGAAACAGCCCCAGAACAGTGAAAAGGCCAAACAAATAACAGCCAAGATAGCTGAACTCATCGCGTTGGATGACCAGCCGTTATCTGTTACCTTTTTTTCTTTTAATGCATTGCATAAAGATCGGATCGGGAAAAATCGGTATCGGCAGATTGTCAAAATCAAATGATCGGAATCGGATCGGGAGCAAAAAAATGTGATCGGGACATCCCTATAACAAAGGTATCCCAACTGTAGCTGTGAACATGACAGGATGTGTGATTACCTAGAAGAGCATCAGGACTGTTTGAGGCAGATGATAGCTATGTGATTAACATGATGATTCAGCCTCTATGGAGAGAGACATCAAGCATGCTCATTTCTGACGTGGAGCTAATCTGAAGTAAACATTGAATACTGCTTTCTATTCCTCCATCTTGTGACTGTGTAACTCCCTCTCTTGGATATCAGCATGTGAAGGACACTGTTCAGGAACTAGTCTCTGTATGTGATGACTCCTTCCATTCTGGAGAGGATCACAGATACATGGATCCTGAGACTGAAGCTCAAGCCGGGGACCAGGGAGAGTCACATCAGGGGTTTCTCTACACAGATATAGCATGACTTCTGTGTCTCTGATCTTGTTAATAAGATATATAAATTCTCTTGAGAACTGTAAACAAGATGTCTCCTGATGTAAACAACAACGACACGTAAACAACAACGAGACGTCGGAGCTCCGTAAAAACAAAGCAGTCTCTGCCGTCTGACGCTCGGTTTGAAACTCAGATTTCTGGAGGAATTATACAGTTTTCTAAATGTTTTTTTCTGGCATCACTTTAACATTTTACAGGGAAAATCTGCATTTTGGTTTGAGGCGCAGTGCTCCTGTTATCCGGGGCAAACAAAACCCTGCATATTATTGATTTGAAATGATCTCATTGCTTCACATAAGAAGAAATAGTCCCTTCCACTGCGTACCAACGGCTGAACTGGCGCTACAGCAATGTAACTTAAAATGACGGCAACTCTGATGGAGGTTTACTGTAACTGTTCAAGGCTGTCCTGTCTTCTTCTATTGTTCCCTTAATGTTATCTTAAGGGAGGCTGTGGCGCAGTGTTGGGATCAGAGGAGCACAGGTTCAAACCCCACTGCAGTCAGCATGTCGTTGTGTCCCTGAGACACTTCACCCCAAAGTGCTCCTGTGGGGATTGTCCACACTACTGAGTATGTTAGTCGCTTTGGATAAAAGCGTCTACGAAGTAACATGTAATCTTCAAATGTTTAGTGTCTTAGAGAAAGCAACTAAATGGTTAAACTCTAGTTGTTAGGAAACAAAGCGATGATTTAGAGAACAGAAAGAGACAACGTCAGGAATTTAGGAGAAAAGCCTCAGTCATCTTCCGGATTTCAACATCTGCTGACGGAAACTAGCACCTCCAGATTCAGGAGGAACCAGGAAGCTATATGACTCACACCGACTGCAATTATCCTATTTCACAACTAGAAACTGAACAGATCTTCCTTTGAGACAAATAGATATACATTACCTATCATGTCATAGGGCTAGTTTTATAACAGCCAAACAAATGCAAAAACAACGTCAGGTAACACTTTATATTAAGGTACACTTATTCACCATCAACTAGTTGTTCATTAACACATTAGAGTCAAACTACCAGCTTATCAGTTATGAACAAGACTTCACTTTCAAATAGGGAACATATTCTGAGTTAGAAACACCACATTTTGAGTTATTTTGACACAATTAACACTTTTAGTTTCATGTCTTGTTGCATAAGAATAGATCATATGTGTTAGGTGTTATGAGAGAATGCCTCATTAGGCCCACATTAAGACCCTAACTCACATGTGTCAAACTCGAGGCCCGGGGGCCAAATCAGGCCCGTGGTGGATTTAATTTCGGCCCGCAGGATAATTTCTAATTCCTATTAGATCTGGCCCTCCGGTATATTGCTCTCACACCTTCACTCCATCCTGAGGGTCTCCTCAGCTCAGAGCCTGAGCCCAAACATTGATGACCTTGCTCCCAAGATGAGATGCCAAGTATCTGAACTAGCATCACAGAGCAGCACCCTGAGTTTACATGTTTGCTTCTGCACTTTCTCTCTCACGACAACAGGGCATGTTTGTTTTGTTCTTTGAGGGGAATAGTTTTGTTGAAGCTGTTGTTGGCCTGTGGGAAAATGTAATCATAAGAAATGACTCTGGAAAAGCTGCAGATAGAGCCATAAGAAATGAATGCACCTGATTATTTAATGTTTAATGTTGTTTTTATAGGCAATCATTTAAGCTTTGTTAGTTCCAGGTTTAATATGTGCAATAAGTTCATTTCAATACGTTCTGCAATAAACATTGAACCAGTCCGGCCCTCCACTAGTACCCATTTTTTTATGTTGGCCCACTGTGTTTGAGTTTGACCCCCCTGCTTAACTCATGAACAACAACTTCCTTACGTACAATAAATAAGCACTAATTAGAGGGTTATTGAGGACAAACTCTTAGCTAACATGGTCATGTAGAATAAGGCAGAAAGTGTTTTATACTGACTAATAAAGAGCTAATATATTGCTAATATGCATGTAATTAACAACTAGTTGGTGAATAAGTGTACCTTAATATAAAGTGTTACCCAATGTCAAGCTAGAAGGGAAGTTGGTGTAAGAGTGTCTGAGACTCTCAATATGATTTAGTCAGGAATGGATACTGATGTGTTTCCAAAACACCGTGAACGTTGGTCCATGCAAACCTAAAAAGTAAAGTGTGTTTCATTGCAATGTTGGCAGAAAATCACAAAAGCAGTTGAAGGAAAACTGATCTCTAAAGTCAGAGAGAGGAGTAACAATCACACTTATATCTGAAATCATTCATCCTTTTAGATTTCTGTTCATTTGAGAATTGAGAAGTCAAACTTGACAGATATTAGACGCCAGGGAACCTCTTAGTAACTTAGAAAGATGCAAGTGTCCTAAGCTACTGAGACCTTTAAAGGTCCCATGTCATGGCCCTTTCTACTGATCATAGTTCCATTGTTGAGGTCTACTAGAATAGATTCACATTGTTCAATGTTCCAAACTCACATTGGTTTCTCAAACAGCATCTCTGTATAGTCTGTGTATTCACTCTCTGTCCTAAACGGCTTGTTGGAGCTCCTGCCCCCCCCCCCTGTGAGCCCACTGTGCTCTGATTGGTCGGGACGTTGCGAGGCTCGTTGCTGCGAGGAGCGGACACTCACAGCCAAAGTAAAAACAATAAGTGTGGCTTGATAGTGAGTAAGAAAAAGGTTTCTAACGCTGTGAGAATGGGTCTGCGGAGAGCATTTCTCCGCCATCCCAACTCGTCTATTACCAACCAGGGAGCTCTATGCAAGTCAATGGGACTCCCTGTTAGTTAGCCAAGGGACCCTGGTGTGTGAGGAGCTCCGCGGATTGGTCCATTTGGGCCAATCCGGTCATTTGTTGTTGGGTGTTCACACGTCACAGAACCCAGGAAGCAAACAATGGAAAAAGAGAAATGTCCAACGAGGCGTTCTGGGGCAGCACAGACAGGTCTTCTCTGTGTTAGAGTTTTACTCACTACAGGGTGCACTTTGAGGGTTTGTGACTCTGCAGACCGTTCACATGCAGAAAAACCTTCATAAACACACAAGGGGACGGGTGATAACCGGAAAAGCATGACATGGGACCTTTAATGTCATTAAACCTTAGTATATACTGAATTCTTCCTTAAACAAGTAAGGGTTGGTCCATGCAAACCGTACGTTTTGAGGGTTTCATGCAGTGTTGGCAGAAAAGCATCAAGAAATAGAGCATTTCCCCACACACACACACACACACACACACACACACACACACACACACACACACACACACACACACACACACACACACACACACACACACACACACACACACACACCACACACACACACACACACACACACACACACACACACACACACACACACACACACACACACACACACACACACACACACACACACACACACACACACACACACACACACACACACACACACACACACACACACACACACACACACACACACACACACAGCTATTTTGTACTTTCTGTCAACAAGTGTTATGATAATGTTTCCTTATTGCAGGCTCTGATTTAGTAAACCTCTGGAGAAGTGGGTCATAAAGTATAAATCTGTCAGTCTTGGAGCTGCAACAAAGATTTATTATTCTGCAAAGTAAGTGAGAAAAGATGCAGGCGTCCAGATCTAAGCTACTGGCAGGAGAAATACTGATTGTTTCCAAAGCACAGTAGAGGTTGGGTCATGCTAGCTTCAAGTATTGAGTGTTTCATTGCAATGTTGGTGGAAAAGCATCAAGAAATACAGTTTCCTCCAGCGTTGTTCTGCACCACGGGGCAGACACATGCCATGCAGACAGATCACAGTAATATCCAAACTATTATCACAACATATTTCTCCTTTTCCAGACAATCAAACCCAATATCGTCCACATCTTCACACACAACGCTTGCCCACCTTTGTTTTGGACCAGAATGCATTGCAGCGCGGCGCTGGCAGTCACCTGACTCAGCCACAGCTCCCAGTACATCTTCTATTGATCTGAACCAGTAGATCCACAGAGACTCTGAGCTGCTCTCTCTCTGCTGTCGTGCTAATAAAGCTCCAGAGAAAGAAGAAACGTCCCTGTGAGGGATTAGTGAACTTTGTCTTCTTCAAGTGTACATTCTCCCGGAGCTACTTTATCCCAGGCATCTCTAAAAGGAAGCGGAGCGCCGGACACCCCCCAAATAAAAGTGTTTGTTTCCTTAAATCCACCTCCAGTTACTCCCTGCTGGTTTGGAGGTCCGGCTGCAGAGAAAGGACTTCCATGACTGATGTTATCTGCGGGGACACGCACTGTGAGCGATGGCAGAACGAGCGTGTGGTAAAGAACGGAGGGCAGGAAGGATATATGATATGGAGGAAAAGTTGTGGCATGTGTGTGAAGGCATGGGATTTACAAGCAATGGGAGTCAGGATACACAGACAAGGAAGCTGACCCTTAGTTACATTTAAAGAAATCAGATTACTGTTATGTTTCTGTATATAGTGGATTACCAGCAGGATTACAGGGCTAGTAAAGAACTAATCAGATCTGTTCTCTGTAGGATAATACTTTAGAATTCTGACTTATTGTCTAAGAATCCAGATTTATTTTTTCTTCTTTTGGATTTCTTTTCAAAATGCTGACTTGTAAAAATAAAATGTTGTGACTTTAATACAAATTCTGACTTTTCCAACAAACAAAAAAAGTTAGATTCTCAATTTTCGAGCTTTAATCGATTCCTGGCTTTCTGTATAAAAAAAAAAATCTGGCTTTTTGTGTTCTGTCCTGTAAAACTTTCAGTGAGAATCTCTGCCAGAATCTGCTTTATGAGATATTTTTATTTTACTTTATTTAGTTTACACGTGGCCCTAATCATCTTGTTTTATAAAAATGGTCAAGGTCTTGATTTATTTTCTGTCTTTTGACTTTTTATGAAATTGTGACTTTTTTCCAATTTGAGATTTTCCTTTTTTATTCAGACTTTTTCAAAAATAAATCTCACTTTTTTTCTCCAAAGTCTCTTTTTTTTTAAATTCCTGGCTTTTAACATATTTCTGACTTCATTTAGAAATTGAAACTTAATTGAAAAAAATCAGACTTTTTGAGAAAAAATTCTGACATTTTTCCAAGTTTCGATATTTTCTAAATTCTCACTTTTTATTAGAAAAAGAACTTTTTACATATTTCTTAATTTTTTTGAAAATTCCGAGTGGATCAGCTGTTCTCTCTTCTCTATAAGCCATACTGTTCTGTAATACTTTCAGTGTGAATCTATACTCCTTCAGCAGGTGAACCTACATGTTCATCAAATAGTGTGTGTGAGCCCATCGGTGTGTATTAAACTAAAACACAGCATTTCCTGTCAGCTCAGATTTTATTCCTGCTTTGTTAAACTGTAGTTTAGCTCATGTGTTTCAGTTATGTTTGATATTCAGATGAGATTACTTTTTGCAGGTAAACAAGTATTGGTAACGGATTACATTTTTAAAGTTACCCTCTCAACCCTGTGTGTGTGTGTGTGTGTGTGTGTGTGTGTGTGTGTGTGTGTGTGTGTGTGTGTGTGTGGTGTAGGAGTGTGCAATGCATGACAACAGCAGCAGATGGCTGGTATGGTTCCCCCAAGGGAGAAGGCTGTGTGTGTGTGTGTGTGTGTGTGTGTGTGTGTGTGTGTGTGTCTCTCCAACTGCTGGGCCAACTGTCAGAGCTGCTCCTCTTACATTTCCCATCACCCTCCCCAGGAATGTTTATAATGAAATAGTGATATTATGCAATCTGTCAAAGGTCTAGATTTTGAGGAATCTCACGTGAGACACGAACGAAAACACAATCACTTATTAGTCAAAACTCTGAGGTGCAAATTAATTGTTTTCATTAGCCACCTTTAGCTTAGCGGTGGTGACGTGAAGTCATGTGACCGTGCTGTAGTTCCTTTATAGCCCAACATTAGCCACCTTTAGCTTAGCGGTGGTGACGTGAAGTCATGTGACCGTGCTGTAGTTCCTTTATAGCCCAACATTAGCCACCTTTAGCTTAGCGGTGGTGACGTGAAGTCATGTGACCGTGCTGTAGTTCCTTTATAGCCCAACATTAGCCACCTTTAGCTTAGCGGTGGTGACGTGAAGTCATGTGACCGTGCTGTAGTTCCTTTATAGCCCAACATTAGCCACCTTTAGCTTAGCGGTGGTGACGTGAAGTCATGTGACCGTGCTGTAGTTCCTTTATAGCCCAACATTAGCCTCCTTTAGCTTAGCGGTGGTGACGTGAAGTCATGTGACCATGCTGTAGTTCCTTTATAGCCCAACATTAGCCACCTTTAGCTTAGCGGTGGTGACGTGAAGTCATGTGACCGTGCTGTAGTTCCTTTATAGCCCAACATTAGCTTAGCGGTGGTGACGTGAAGTCATGTGACCATGCTGTAGTTCCTTTATAGCCCAACATTAGCCACCTTTAGCTTAGCGGTGGTGACATGAAGTCATGTGACCGTGCTGTAGTTCCTTTATAGCCCAACGTTAGCCACCTTAAGCTTAGCGGTGGTGACGTGAAGTCATGTGACCGTGCTGTAGTTCCTTTATAGCCCAACGTTAGCCACCTTTAGCTTAGCGGTGGTGACATGAAGACATGTGACCGTGCTGTAGTTCCTTTATAGCCCAACGTTAGCCACCTTAAGCTTAGCGGTGGTGACGTGAAGTCATGTGACCGTGCTGTAGTTCCTTCATAGCCCAACATTAGTCGCCACCACATCCCTGCACCACTTTTAACAAAACAAAAAAGTAAGATGTTGTTCCACTTGTCCGTTCTCAAACCTCATGTTCTGGTTAGTTTGATTGAGCAGGCAGTTGGTCTGCGTGGGGTGTGTCGTGTGCCCGTCCGGGTGCCTCAGTGTGTGTGTGTGTGTGTGAAGTGTAGCACATGTGCGCTCTGAAGAAACGACTGCTTTGTGTTGAGCCAGTTTTTGCAAGTGTGAGGGGCACGACAAGCCTGCAACCCTAAGACAGCTGGAACAGAGGTGACCCTGCCACACACACACACACACGCACACACGCGCGCGCACACACACACGCGCACACACACGCGCGCACACAAGCGCACACGCTGCTGCTTCCTCTGCAGCTGTTTGTGCCTCCATGTGTCTTTAACATGTTCTCTTTACAACCCTCCACCTCGTGTCAGAGTGTTAAAAACACCACAATCACATCAGCTAATCAAACACAATGCCGATGGTATCTGGAGCCCACTAGTGAAGAGGTGAGGGTGTATTTTTAGCAGCTGGAGAACAAAACACAGCAGACAGAAATAACTGTGCAGAACACGTGGTGACGGAGACACACGGCTGCAGGAAGCGCAGACAATAAAACTGAGACAATGCTGAGGATGAGACAACAGTTTACTGCCAAAGCCTGTGAGGTAATAGATCAGAAAAACAATACGAGATGGAGGGTCTGGCACAGAATGGCTTCATATAGCCATACATGTAAAGATTGTTGGTTAACGTGAGTGATTTGGTAAGTGAAAAGCCAGCATATGCAGAAAAACAAGCATATGTACAAGGAGTATTAGGAGTTTAACCACATTGCTAACCTTGAAAACACATTGTTTTGGACACCAAACAATAGTTAACCATTAACCAAGAAGATAAGTGCCAGTGGACAGAAAACCAACAAAATCTGTGAAGTAATCGATCAAAAATACAGTAATTACACCCTGAAGTCTTTCGCTTTTTTTTTTGCTAAGTGAAAACACCAGATTATGTTGAAAATCAAGCATTTTTCAAGGAGTATTATTTATACACATTGCTAACCTTGAAAACGCATTGTTTTGTACACCAAACAATACTTAACCAAGAAGATAAGTGCCAGATGAGGATAGAAAACCACCATGTCTGTGAAGTAATAGATCAAAATTCAGTATATACACCCTGAAGTCTTTAATATAGCAATCAATGTATATATTGTTGGTTGATATGGGAGATTTGGTAAGTGAAAAGCCAGATTATGTAGAAAATTAAGCATTCTTATAAGGAGTATTATGAGTTTATACACATCCCTAACCTTGAAAATGCTTTGTTTTTAGGGCTGTCCCGAATACAATTTTCCGGGTTCCAGATATTCGGTAGTAATCAGCAGCGAACCGCTTCAACACGTGTATTTCGGTTTATTCACGGCATTCTTTTTGTTATTCTACAGTATTGTTGTTTTATAGTTATTTGTTAATGTATACATACATTTTGTATGGACATACTTTTATTTTGAAGGAGCGTTAGCGCTGTTGACAGGAAGTTGCTATGGAAACAACTTGACGGAGATGAATGGAGAAAAAGTCATATTTACATATAAGGACGGAGAAAGTAAACGATAAAGTTTATGGTTAAGTGTTGGCACCCCCCGAAGAGACACAAGCGCTTACTTTGATATTGGAGAGTTCAATACATTCAACACAAAAAACGGGGGAAAAAACGAATATCCGAATAACGAAATTGAAACCCGAATAGTACTCCAACGAACGAATATTCTGATACAGCCCTATTTGTTTTGTACACCAAACAATAGTAAACCATTAATCAAGAAGATAATAGCCAGATGAGAGAAAACTAACAAAACCTGTGAAGTAATAGATCAAAATACAGTATATACACATAATTCCAGAATATGGTCCTACATGTACAGATTGTTGGTTAACATGAGTGCTTTGGTACGTGAAACACCAGATCATGTTGAAAATCAAGCATTTTTCAAAGTGTATATTTGAATTTCAGCATGTTGCTAATCATTTCTTGTACACCAAACAATAATTAACCATTAAGCAAGAAAACAATTGCCAGATGAGTGCAGGAAATCAACAAGTAATAGATGAAAATACAGTATTATAAACACAGAATTCCTTAATATAGCCATACATGTATGTATATATTGTTGGTTGATATGAGAGATTTGATATGTGAAAAGCCAGATTATGTAGAAAATGAAGCATTCTTATGAGTATTATGAGTTTAAGCACATTGCTAACCTTCTTTTGTACACCAAACAATAATTACCCATTAATTAAGACACAGCCTCTGCAGTATTTTCTTTCTTAGAGCTTTTTATGAAGTGTTTCTATACTATAAACTTTTTAAATATCAAATCCTCAGGAAGACACAGTGTATGTTGACCTTTTTAGAAGAAGGATGCCTTTGTGGTCTTCATTTGTGAGATTAGACTACATTTAGAGTGGATTTCCCCAGGTAAGGCTGCATGAAACTGACAAAAAGCTAAAACAATGGAGCAGACGAGACGTTACAGGACAGGTGACATCAGATCCTGAGGAAGACTCAGAGGAAGAGTCATGGACATTCAATAATGGAATAAAGGAGGGGCCTGTTCTCAGTTTCTGTTGATATCACCTAGTAACTCTTAATCTGGTTGGGTTTACAGACAGGAAATGTGCCTGCAGGATTCTGGCTGAATGCACTTACTGTGGTAAAAAACGTTGGATAAAAGCATCAGCTAAATGTAATGAGATTGGTCACTGATGAACCATGTAGAAACAGCCCTTTGTTGTTTAAGCAATAAGCGTTTAAAGGTCACCTATTATGCAAAGAATAGTATTAAAGACCTCCAGCATGTGTCCCTAACATGCGCACTTGCGTTATTTCCATCATCCAAGGAACCACACCAGTAAATACACCTCACTATGCCCGCTCTCCAAGCCTCACATGGCGGACTCCTGACTACCAGCAGACCCTTTAAACACTCACACATCCATAACCATGAGTACCCGCATGGACCCGCACTTAAGCAGGGCTCTCGACTAACTTTTTTCCCCGTGGACCGTCCCGAATTTAAAATGTTAGTTTTTCTACATTATCATTAGTTAAAATCATTCAAAGTGACCTTTAACATAAATAAAACATCATACAAATCATTAGATGATAATTCATCAACCTTTTTATTTGAGTAAATCATTCAATCACATAAACAAAGGCCAAATATATTTAAACAAACACACAAACGAGAAAATTACTCTAATATTGAATCCAATCAAGTCCCATCCAATTAACAGTAAAATCCAACACTGTCCTGAAGACAGAACCCAGAGTCACCGCTAACAGGATGACAGTCTGTAACGCAGTCAGGAGACCTTTACAAACGGCCCCCTCGCACACAGACGGGAGAGAGAGATCTCGTCTGGATTGGAAAGCTCGAAAATACATCATAGCCGCATGTTGTCGTCTTATTGCGTATTAGAAACGGAGTTGGCGAAACTAAAACTGCGATATAATGTGTATGTAGCAATAATACATATGACATATATTTTTTAAATGTCTCCAGTACCGATAAAAAGTCCGATAACGTCGGAGCTTAACGTTACCACTGTCTTTAATAATTCCGGCCCGGGGCCCGTTTAACACCGGGGCTCGGTACCCATCCCTACATGGGGAGAGGCAGCATATTGCTAAGGACTAAATACGAGAGTTCTCATCTCAGCCTTATTACCCATAGGGGATGAAGAGGAGTAAGTAAATAAAGAGGCCGGCGCTCCAGGCTCTGGTTCTGCTGTGCGTTTTTGTGATGCAACGGTAAAACAGAATTCCTCCACGGGATGTCATTGTACATCACTCAACCCAGGAAATACACACAATCAGTACATAGCTAGACCCGCGAATTTGCGGGCCAGGAATTCGCGGGCACAGCCAGCGGCACAGCTGTAGCTACATGTGTGTGTATTTCGCGGGTTGCTAAATGTTTTGTGCGTGTGTGTTTATGTTGACAAGGAGGTTTAATAACTGTGTGCTACACAAAACGTGCAGTCGGTTTCATTTTCATCGCCATTTGTAGTAGAGTTAGCAGGGTATTTTTATTTTAACTCTCGTCCCAAATTCGTCCCAAAATTATTTGTTATCCTCCCCGACACTATTTTTTCCGGCCCCGGGACGACGGGACGTCCTTAAGCTCAAGCCCTGACTTAAGCACGCTCCACGCGGACTAAACCGCTCCGTCCACACCTGCCAGAACCTCATGCCCCTGGTAATACTAAAAAGGGGGTGGATTTTGTGCTGCTTCATTGTCCGCCCATCAGCATCCATATGCGTTCTTCTCAAGCGGCAAACTCTGGGGCAGAGCCGGGAGGCCAATAAGGAAGTGCCTCAAACTGCAGTTCATCTAGTGGCCAGTAGGAGCAGTCTGCAGAAGGGAGCAATTTCCATAGACCCCAATGTTAAAATGACCAACTTTACTGCAGAAATAAACATCGTGGTTCAAAAAAACCATATTCTCTGTATAGTTAGATTCCCCCTTCATGACTGCTGTGTGGGGGGTGCATTGTTTTATAATGCAACCCTTTTAGTTATATTAGGTCTTAAAGTGTTTGCATAAATTAGGGCGTGGTCACCTTGAGTGACAGGTCTCTGAAGTGAGTGCTGCTTCTAGCTTTCTGTCTCTCTGCTAGTAGCTCCGTTAGCTCAGTAAGCTCCAGGATGCTACAGGGGCTCAACTGCTCGGCCGATTCCGGGAACACAACTTGAACCCGGACGTGTTTGTTGTGTTGGTGCCTGGTGGACTATTCTTCATTTAAATATCGGACTTATCTTATGGCTTTTGGAGGTCCCGCCTCGGTTCCGCCTCTTTGCCCTTATTTGGATCAGGTTGGAGAAGGCGGGAGTTGGACTCTGACGTCACTGTCGAGCCGTTAGTGGCCGACACTGCCTACTTTAGGCTTCTCGGCAACTCTGCAGAATCCTATGGGTGACGTCACGGACACTACGTCCATTTATATATACAGTCTATGGTCCTTCTTCACGGCACCACCACCCCTTCTGTGGAGGATGTTCTCATGCCCCTGGTAATACTAAAAGGGGGTGGATTTTGTGGTACCTTTAAGAAGTGAAATTCAAGCACTTTTCAAGGATTCCTTTCCAGGATCTTGAAGCCTGTCTCTTCACATCTGAATTGTTACTCTAAAAAACAAGTGCAACAAGTTCACCTTCTGTTGTTGTGAGTAAACAAAGCTGGTTTCTAACGTGTCTCCAGCTGATTTATGAACAATCCATCTACAGTTTGAGAGACTGTAGAAAAGCTGGAGACTAGAGAGAGTCCGTTGTTGTTCTAGAGGACGGGACAAAGGACAATAGACTCATTATTGTTACATCACAAGTGTGTGTGTGGTGTGTGTGTGTGTGTGTGTGTGTGTGTGTGTGTGTGTGTGTGTGTGTGTGCGCGGACAGGCTTGTTTGAGAGGATGAGTAACAGTTATGCAGTATACACTCATTTAGGGCTGCAGATAATTAGCTCTTTAGCACAAACGCAAATCAGCAGAAGTAAAAGCTAAAGTTGGGCTTTAAAGGAACTACAGCACGGTCACATGACTTCACCACCGCTAAGCTAAAGGTGGCTAATGTTGGGCTATAAAGGAACTACAGCACGGTCACGTGACTTCACGTCTCCACCGCTAAGCAAAAGGAGGCTAATGTTGGACTATAAAGGAACTACAGCACGGTCACATGACTTCACGTCTCCACCGCTAAGCTAAAGGTGGCTAATGTTGGGCTATAAAGGAACTACAGCACGGTCACATGACTTCACGTCACCACCGCTAAGCTAAAGGAGGCTAATGTTGGGCTATAAAGGAACTACAGCACGGTCACATGACTTCACGTCACCACCACTAAGCTAAAGGAGGCTAATGTTGGGCTATAAAGGAACTACAGCACGGTCACATGACTTCACGTCACCACCTCTAAGCTAAAGGCGGCTAATGTTGGGCTATAAAGGAACTACAGCACGGTCACATGACTTCACGTCACCACCTCTAAGCTAAAGGAGGCTAATGTTGGGCTATAAAGGAACTACAGCGCGGTCACATGACTTCACGTCAACACCACTAAGCTAAAGGTGGCTAATGTTGGGCGTGATGACGTTTAGTTGTCTCACTTGTTAGCAACCTCCCTTTTTAAATTCAATCAGACCCTCTTCTACATCCTGGTGATGAAAGCCTCTGAGTAGGTGATTAAACACAGGAAACGCCCAGGACTCCGTTCAGCTCCATTCATACTGTCTATCTGGGAGTAAATCCATTAGGGAGTGGACACCAGTCTGAGCCTGAGGATCCTCCAGGAGGAAGATGGAGCCCTAACCCACTCTCGGGGCTTGTTAGGTTAATAATGAGCTCTAAGTGCTTCCCTTTGATGATGAATCTGCTGATAAGTGCTGCTTTATGTGACAGCAGAGACGCTGGATGCATATGATGGAGACTTCTCGTCAAAACTACACTGCTTCATATATAATGGCAAATATACAGCTTCACAGTCAAGGGGCACATCTTTCTTAGTTTTTTTATCATTTCTTGGGGGCTTTTATTAGACATTACATGGCTTAGTTGAATACTCGATTCTGATTGGTCAATTCAGAACACGTGACACGTTGTTAATCCAGAACAGACAGACCGCTGTCAAGGACTTATTGACCGTTGTTAAGGACGCTCACATCTGCACAAAGAAGTCCGTTCGATTTAACTGTATACAGTTTGGCTGAAAAGCAAACTGCATGAAGTTTGCATTTCTAACTGACAAGACAAGAGCGACAAGAAAACAGCGGAGAAGTAACGGGGCAGAAACCCTCCTTGTTACGCAGCGGCCCAGACATAGACATCAGACGTCGACACATATTCAGTGTGCAGTTCCTTTGTCATTAGGGCAGGGATATCTAGATACTTCCCAAGGTTTGACAAAATGAATTGTGCTACTTTTAAAGCAAGCAGCGATGTTTTCAAATCTGTAATCAAAAAGCTCCTCAAAAGCACTATCGAAGCAGTTCCTGCCGTTGCTACGTAGTTCAAACGGTAACAACGGACTACTTTTCTTAGCGGATGCATGTCAATTTAAATCAATACATACAACTATTTTTTAAATCAATAAAATCATTTTCTAAATCCATAAAAGCATTTCAATTAATATTGGGAGTCATGTCGTTACTTTGTTGAGAATGTAGCCGTGTAATAAGCGGGATAAGAACACCTTCATGCCGATCTAGATCCCTCCGCTTGGCGTCGGGCTCCTGATCCGCCTGTCGGTGTTCTTCTCCCCATAATGACCGCGTCGCTGCACATTATCCCTTACTTAAACCATGGAAAGGGTGAGAGACAGATAAGGCCAGTTCTATATTCTAATTACAAGGTGCGGAGCCGGTATGAAAACCCCAAAATGACTCAGTTTAGCACTTCCTGTCCCCTGGTCTGGAGGTCAAGGGTTTTCTGAATGTGTTTTTGGTTGTTAGCCTCAAATAAGTTAACAAGTTTAAGAGATTTTAATAAACGACCCACTGGCTTTTTGTGGAAGGAACCAGGGAGATGCTAACTTCTGCCTACAAAAATACGTCAATATAAAATAATGTGACCCGTTTGGTGCTTAACTCTCTATATATTTTGTACGTATGGTCTCATAACAATTTGTACATCCGTGTGACTTCCCTGTAGCCTGATAGCTTAGCTTCTTATGAAAAAAAAACATGATGTAACTTGATTGTGCAGCACAGGGTTTTAAAAGCATTTTTACAACAACAAAAAAACAGTTGAACCAACTTGTGAAAACAGGACTCAGACCTCAGAGAGTTAATGACATTAGAGATGTCCCGATCCGATCACGTGATCGGGGATCGGAGCCGATCACGTGATTTTCAAAAGATCGGGAGAAAAGAAATCGGGGATCGGGATTTTTTTTTAATTTATTTTTTTAATTTAATGTTACAAAACAAAAATGACCATGTTCACGTCTTAAAGTCATCCTGAGGCCTTAGTTTTGGTTTGAAATGACACAACATCATGTATGTGTTGCTTCTTTTGGGCTTGTTTTCAGACCTGGTTGCTTATTTCTCTCAAAGCTGGCAACAGAGTGGGCGCGCAGTGTCTAGCAGTAAGCTAACGAGAGGCTACGTCCAGCTGGTGACTCGGGACTCGGGACAGAGAAAATGTCAGGAGTTTGGAAGTATTATAAAATTGAAAACGAAGGCAGTGTAACAGCCAGATGCAATGTTTGCAAGGAGGTTCCGCGTGGTGGAAAGAACAGAGCTACGTTCAACACGACCAATCTAATACGCCACCTGAGAAACAAACACCAACAACAACAGGACGAGTACACAGCGGCCACTCAGGTAACGGCACTGAAACAACCGACACTTTCAGAGACTTTTAAAAGGAAAGAGAAACTGCCCCAGAACAGTGAAAAGGCCAAACAAATAACAGCCAAGATAGCTGAACTCATCGCGTTGGATGACCAGCCGTTATCTGTTACCTTTTTTTTTCTCTTAATGCATTGCATAAAGATCGGATCGGGAAAAATCGGTATCGGCAGATTGTCAAAATTAAATGATCGGAATCGGATCGGGAGCAAAAAAATGTGATCGGGACATCCCTAAATGACATCATTCAGTCTTTTGGAAATTTAAAACATGCATTTCAAAAAGAAAGTGTGTCCAGCAGAATCTACAAATACACACACTAGACTATAGGAAAATATTACAGAGACGCGATCACAGGAAGTGTCCTCACTGAGATCTGTCTGCTCTTGTCCAACACATTATGCAAGATGAGGATGATGCAAAGCGTCTGTGTGTGTGTGTGTGTGTGTGTGTCCTCCCCACAGGTACAGAGGTGTGTTCTCTAGACACTCAGAAGTCTAAGAAAAAGGTTTACAGAAACACCTGAGGACTAAACTCAATGTCTGAGCAGACAGCGTGTGTGTGTGTGTGTGTGTGTGTGTGTGAGTATATGTGTGTGTGTGTGTGTGTGAGTATATGTGTGTGTGTGTGAGTATGTGTGTGTTTTTACATCCTCCCCACAGGTACAGAGGTGTGTTCCCTAAACACCCTGAAGTCCAACAAAAAGCCTTTCTTTACTAATGCGAGGGTTTACAGAAACACCTGAGGACTAATCTCAATGTCTGAGCAGACAGCGAGTGTGTGTGTGTGTGTGTGTGTGTGTGTGTGTGTGTGTGTGTGTGTGTGTAAGCTGCTCTCAGTGACTCAGTTGAAAGCGCCTGGAGGACATGCTTCACCTGAGAGTCAGAGAGCTGAGGCGCTTCAGGTGAGGTGAAGAATGCAAACCCAATGTACATCACAGCCGTTGCTCACCTGTGTAAACCCTGTTCCTCTTTTCAACGACCGACTCTAATTCTAAACTGGATCAACTGCATTATTTACGAATGAAACGACAACACATACTTGAAAGCTGAGCAACAGGGAGGAAGCGTCTATTAAAGAAATCCTCAGTCGATTTGGACGTGAGTTTGACGACTACTGGAATTTAAATGCAGATCGCTCCATCGCCACAGAAATCACCTAAAAAGCACCAATTTCAATATTTTCTGTACCATATGTGCCGTTAGGGTCCCTGATACTACATAAATCATTCTGAGACATTTAAATATCTCTCCGTTATGTTTTACCGGGAAATGAAGCAAGGGGAACTTATTTTTAGGACATACCCAATTCCTCTTTATATAATTGTCTTGTAATCAGCTTTAATCGAACACTAAATATGTTGTTGTTGTTTTTATATATATATATATATGGATTTGACAAAGGCTTGCATCTTGAATATCATAAATGTAAGGACAGACTAAGTTATTAAATAAAGAGGGGAAAAGGTGATAAAGTCAACAAACACTCACTAAGTTTGTCTACGACTGGATTTGTTGATTTAAAATCGACAGATCTTTCAACCTTCTCTCCATAAAAACTGTGTAAAATCACCACTTTCGATATTATGTTTACACGATATGTGCGGATACGTATCCAGGAAATAGATATAGAAGGCAGGAAAGTCCCCGGTAATCCTTTATGGGGCAAAACGACCAAAAAGCAACGTTAAATAAACAACTTGTATCCGTCTTTCCTCAGAATAATGTCAGACGAGTGGATAACCCTCAGAAAGATGCATCACATTACAGCTCCACTCCCAGTGTGTGTGTGTGTGTGTGTGTGTGTGTGTGTGTGTGTGTGTGTGTGTGTGTTTCCAGTGTGAAAGTGTGTGTGTTTCTAGCCAAGTGTCCAGTCTGTACCCAGCAGATAAGCGATGTGATAAAATGCCAGAAAATGAGGACGAATCCTGCAGAAAAAATCCCTTTCTTTCCAACTGTATTTTGTTTTTACTTCATCACAGGCGCATTTCCACTGCAGCGCGGTTTAAGCGTGCCGTGCCAAACCCGGCACGTTTTTTGTTGCGTTTCCACTCGGCGTAGTTCCGGCTGACGGGTACATTTTCACAGTTTTTCTGGCTCTCCAAAATCGAGGTTCTTTCCGGGCCAACAACCGGGCTGAGTATGCTAAACTAGAGAGAGAATCGCTGGCAAGGGGCTACAACTACAACAAGATGAACATATTTGACCGTGATTTAATTGTAATACACGTTTCAAAATGATGCCGAAGTAACAACATACTGATACCGGTTAGTAAGAACCATGAATTAATGCTTTGACAAGTCTGCAGACAGACGGCAGAGAAACACCTTTTAAAATGCGTGTTTTCTAAATGGAGCTTGGCTAAGCTAACGCAGTATATGCTCCGACCGTCCACACTCACAACAACGGCCTACAGACATAAATAAACCAGCGACTGTATTCTCCATGACACAGACAGTCTGTGGTTTGTACTTGTTTCACTTTTGTCTAGTTTCTGAACAGATATGAGGAGCTGTGGCTCTGAGGGCTAACAGCTAACGGCTGATGTTTGTGGTTCACATTGAAGATGACGTTACGGCTCCGCCTACACTGTGTTACTATAGTTACTGCCCCAGCTACTAAACTGTAATGGAAACGCAGCATAAAGTGAGCCTGGCCTAACAAGGCCTAGCTATACCGTACTGAGCCGTGCGAGGCCCTGCAGTGGAAATGCGCCATAAGACTCTCTACCTATCAAACAATGAAGATGGAAACAGCTCAGGTGATGCACAATATCTTCCCTAACGAGAAGCATCACTCGTCCAAAGACTCTTCCAGATTAAAGTCACAACAACACTGAATGTAGACGTTATAACTGGTCTGATGTGACGCAGTGAAATCATTTGTTTATCTGCTTTCTGGCACAAGTTACAGGAGACATGTTGAAGCATATTGTTACCTTTTAAATATAAGGGTAATCATTCTGACAGTCTGAAGTGCAAGGGGAAGTCTCCTGCTCTGTGTTTGTTGACATAAGGCGCATTCACACCGCAGTACTTTTCCCACAAAGGTTCATGAGAACTTAGTTCATGAGAACTCTTTTGTCGCGTTCACACCAAAAAGAGCCGGTACTAAAAATTAGTTCATGAGAACCTTTTTACCCCCACGAAAGTCCCTGCTAGAGAGCAGGGACTTTCGTGCGGCTCTCTTGTGAGAAAAGAGCTATATTTCTGATTGGCTGGGCGGATTGCAAACCACGCCCCGTAAAACTCCCAAAAGGTTTTGTGAAGCCGCCATTTTATTATCCTCACATTAGCATTATTAGCATTAGCATTAGCCCAGCGCAGAAACGCAGAGAGACTAACTTATGGCAACACAAAATAAAACATGGGAGTGGTGGAGATGAGGAGGTGTCGGCGTTCTGGCGATTTACTCGGAAGGCTTCAGTAGAAGCTGCTGGGAGTCCCAGCAGCTTCTACTGAAGCCAGTCCCCAACTCCGGGGACTTCTGGCCGGGGACTTTGGGTGGCAGTATACGCCGTGAAGTGGTTTGCGGCCTGCCAGTAAACCCAAAGCAGAAGAAGAAGAAGTGACGTCAGCGGCTTCATTTGCCTAATCCTCCCCCAGGGACTTATTCCGGTGTGAACGCGATCTGTACTTAGTTCATGAGAACTAAAGAGTTCTCATGAACCTTTGTGGGAAAAGTACTGCGGTGTGAATGCACCTATTAAAATGAGTATGAGATGTCGAGGTGTAGGGATGCATATCGTTGACTTTTTTACTATACCGATACCACTGAACGATACCGATACTCAACCGATACATATCGTGATACTTTGAAAATGTATCATCCCACAATTATTCCCATGAAGCGCTTTACGATATAGTTCACATGTCAAATGAATATTAAATTCAATTGTGGGACTTCTTGGACCTTTTAGTGCTGAACCAACAATGAAAAATACATAACAAATATATGAAGAAAACCAATTATGGAATATCTTTTCTAACACATCAGGTGTGCCGCGTGAATAGCACATCTTGTCAATGCAGACAGACCGTTATAGCTCCGTTACAATTAATGTTAAACCTGAGATTCCACTAGAGAACAAATACATAATAGAATAATGATCTCGGCATTGCACAAACAAACAAATCTCATCTTTAAAATCAACATTTGAGTGAGAGAAAACAAATCCCATCAGTTCATTTGTGGGACTTTTACCTTTCTAGTGTTGAACAATGAACAATACATAAAATATGAAGAAAACAATTATGCAATCTAATGTATAACACCCGCTAGGGATGCATACCGGTATCCGGTATTACCGAAATACCGGTTACTGGTGGCTACGGTATACCGTACCGAAATCAGATCCGGTTTCGATACTTTAAAAAAAAAAATAATAATAATAATTTTATTTTAAAAGTGAGTCCGTGGCCCGTGATGGCGGGTGTTATAAATTAGATTGCATTATCGTTTTCTTCATATGTTTTATGTATCTTTCATTGTTTGTTCAGCACTAAAAGGTCCAAGAAGTCCCACAATTGAATTTAATATTAATTTGACATGTGAACTATATCGTAAAGCACTTCATGGGAGTAATTGTGGGATGATACATTTTCAAAGTATCACGATATGTATCGGTTGAGTATCGGTATCGTTCAGTGGTATCGGTAAAGTCAACGATATGCATCGCTAACACCTCGCCATCACGGGCCACGGACTCACTTTTAAAATTAATTAATAATTATTCTTTTTTAAAGTATCGAAACCGGATCTGATTTCGGTACGGTATACCGTAGCCACCAGTAACCGGTATTTCGGTAATACCGGATACCGGTATGCATCCCTATCGAGGTGCATGTTTTCCACTACAACTTCTGTTCTGGATGTAAACTGCTGCATTGGTATATAGCAACATGTTCAGTTTGGACGAGAGACTAATCTAGTGTGTGAAAACATGTCTGGATTAAATGTGTTGAATAAGGTCTGCAATTAAAGGACTACTTTCATTATCTGTAACCGTCATTTTTTCATATCCAAGCTGAGGTCTTTATTGTGTAGGAAGCTCTAAAGGAACTGCTATTACATCTCACAGTTTGTGGATAATCAGTGTTAAAATGTGACCTATGTTTCCCCAAGCTGACTCAGTAGCATCCTCTGTCTCATCATAAAGAGTCTCTCACTTTCAGTGCATCTTATTTCCTAAGTCCTGATGAACTCTCCCACCATCTCTCTTGAACTCCATGACGTTTCTCACTGAGTTTGAGGAATCAGAGGTGAGGAAAAGACTAAGAAGAGGAGATTTTGGGGACATTTAGACTGCAGGAGAGTCTTTGGAAGAGGAGAGACTTTATTTAACACACAACCGTTACAGAGCCCACGATGGCACCTGCTGGAAAACTCGCTTCATGGCGCTAAAACGAGACGGAAACACTATTTCCAAATATCACACTTCTTCCAAACTCTCAATCTAATGTCTCTCCAGGTGTGGCCACGGCTCCTCCTAGTGGTTCCTAACGAGGACTGAGCAGAGAGGGCACAAGTACACACATCCTTTACTCGAGTAGAAGTACACATCCTTTACTCAAGTAGAAGTACACATCCTTTACTCAAATACAAGTACACGCATCCTTTACTCAAGTACACGCATCCTTTACTCAAGTAGAAGTACACACATCCTTTACTCAAGTAGAAGTACACACATCCTTTACTCAAGTAGAAGTACACACATCCTTTACTCAAGTAGAAGTACACGCATCCTTTACTCAAGTAGAAGTACACACATCCTTTACTCAAGTAGAAGTACACACATCCTTTACTCAAGTAGAAGTACAGATACTCCTGTTTAAAAATACTCTGGTGAAAGTAGAAGTACTGACTAAACTTCTTTACTCAAGTGAAAGCAAAGAGGCTTTGAAGTGTACTTCAGTAAAAAGTACCCATAACTAGCAGCTGCTTTAAAGAGTACCTGACCTCCCTTTATATGAATAGAACAATAATGTCATTGTTAGCTAATGAATGTTTCCATGCTGAACAACGGCAACATGACAACGTTTCCATTGGTCCCTCTTCTTTAGAGAAGACCAGGAAATGATGGATACACGGATCGTGTTCAAATCAATAGGCACGCAATGACTCTAAAGAATAATGATCACGCCACCAAACACACATTCAGACTAAAGGAACCAGCTGTTTGGAAAATGAGAGAAGTAGAAAGTACAGGTATTTGGGTTCAACATGTAAGAAGTAGAAAGTACAGGTATTTGAGTTCAACATGTAAGAAGTAGAAAGTACAGGTATTTGGGTTCAACATGTAAGAAGTAGAAAGTACAGGTATTTGGGTTCAACATGTAAGAAGTAGAAAGTACAGGTATTTGGGTTCAACATGTAAGAAGTAGAAAGTACAGGTATTTGAGTTCAACATGTAAGAAGTAGAAAGTACAGGTATTTGGGTTCAACGTGTAAGAAGTAGAAAGTACAGGTATTTGGGTTCAACATGTAAGAAGTAGAAAGTACAGGTATTTGGGTTCAACATGTAAGAAGTAGAAAGTACAGGTATTTGGGTTCAACATGTAAGAAGTAGAAAGTACAGGTATTTGGGTTCAACATGTAAGAAGTAGAAAGTACAGGTATTTGGGTTCAACATGTAAGAAGTAGAAAGTACAGGTATTTGAGTTCAACATGTAAGAAGTAGAAAGTACAGGTATTTGTGTTCAACATGTAAGAAGTGGAAAGTACAGGTATTTGGGTTCAACATGTAAGAAGTAGAAAGTACAGGTATTTGTGTTCAAAGTGTAAGAAGTAGAAAGTACAGGTATTTGTGTTCAAAGTGTAAGAAGTAGAAAGTACAGGTATTTGGGTTCAACATGTAAGAAGTAGAAAGTACAGGTATTTGTGTTCAAAGTGTAAGAAGTAGAAAGTACAGGTATTTGTGTTCAAAGTGTAAGAAGTAGAAAGTACAGGTATTTGTGTTCAACATGTAAGAAGTGGAAAGTACAGGTATTTGTGTTCAAAGTGTAAGAAGTAGAAAGTACAGGTATTTGTGTTCAACATGTAAGAAGTAGAAAGTACAGGTATTTGGGTTCAACATGTAAGAAGTAGAAAGTACAGGTATTTGTGTTCAAAGTGTAAGAAGTAGAAAGTACAGGTATTTGTGTTCAAAGTGTAAGAAGTAGAAAGTACAGGTATTTGTGTTCAAAGTGTAAGAAGTAGAAAGTACAGGTATTTGTGTTCAAAGTGTAAGAAGTAGAAAGTACAGGTATTTGTGTTCAACATGTAAGAAGTAGAAAGTACAGGTATTTGTGTTCAACATGTAAGAAGTAGAAAGTACAGGTATTTGGGTTCAACATGTAAGAAGTAGAAAGTACAGGTATTTGTGTTCAACATGTAAGAAGTAGAAAGTACAGGTATTTGTGTTCAACATGTAAGAAGTAGAAAGTACAGGTATTTGTGTTCAACATGTAAGAAGTAGAAAGTACAGGTATTTGAGTTCAACATGTAAGAAGTAGAAAGTACAGGTCTTTGAGTTCAACATGTAAGAAGTAGAAAGTACAGGTATTTGTGTTCAACATGTAAGAAGTAGAAAGTACAGGTATTTGGGTTCAACATGTAAGAAGTAGAAAGTACAGGTATTTGTGTTCAACATGTAAGAAGTAGAAAGTACAGGTATTTGTGTTCAACATGTAAGAAGTAGAAAGTACAGGTATTTGTGTTCAACATGTAAGAAGTAGAAAGTACAGGTATTTGTGTTCAACATGTAAGAAGTAGAAAGTACAGGTATTTGAGTTCAAAATGTAAGAAGTCAAAGTAAAAAGTCGTCAGAAAAATAAGTAGTGGAGTAAAGTACTGATACCAGAAAGATGTACTTAAGTACAGTAACGAAGTATTTGTACTCCACTACTTCCCACCTCTGAGTGTTATCAGCAGATCTCTATATTATCTTTTAAAGCCTATTAGAAATCAGCCGTGTCTGAAGCGTGCTTGTTGCCAGAGAGATTTATCTGGGCTTTAGAGTCCACAGAAAAGTGGATTTGTCTCTAATCTAAATTTCACCCATGATGCAAATCAGCTTACGTCTCCCTCCTCTCTCTCCTCTGACCTTTAGGTAGAGCCGGCGCTACGCTCACTATCACAACCGCTGCCAAGGAATACTCTGATCCGCTCAAATGACCCAATTCCTGTGATCCGTTGGGAGTAAAAAATAGATCCGCTTTGTTGATTTCATGAAAAGAAACCGTCAGAAGTGCGTTCTTAATACGGTTAATACACCAAGGATCCAGATTTAGCACGAGCAACATGTGGGTTTCACTTAAGAAATACAGGAAATGGAGAAGTGAGAAATAAGGAGAAGCTATTTGCGATCCGTCTCAGGGTTTTGTTGCCGATTTTCCCAGAATTGTTTTAAAGTGATGCCAGAAAACAATATTTCTGTTCCTCAAAAACGGTATAACTCGTCCAGAAATGTGAGTATCAAACAGAGCGTCAGACGGGAGTAGGGCTGAACGATTAATCGATTTTAAATCGAAATCGCGATTTGAAATGATGCGATTTGAAATGATGCGATTATGAAATGATGCGATTATGAAATCGCAAAGCCTGAGATTTTCTTTAAAAAAAAAAAAAAATGTCCTTGTGTGTCAGTCATCCACACCAATCAGAAGTGCTGTGCTCCACATGTACCAGCCATTGTTAACCAATCAGAAGTGCTGTGCTCCACATGTACCAGCCATTGTTAACCAATCAGAAGTGCTGTGCTCCACATGTACCAGCCATTGTTAACCAATCAGAAGTGCTGTGCTCCACATGTACCAGCCATTTTTAACCAATCAGAAGTGCTGTGCTCCACATGTACCAGCCATTGTTAACCAATCAGAAGTGCTGTGCTCCACATGTACCAGCCATTGTTAACCAATCAGAAGTGCTGTGCTCCACATGTACCAGCCATTGTTAACCAATCAGAAGTGCTGTGCTCCACATGTACCAGCCATTGTTAACCAATCAGAAGTGCAGTGCTCCACATGTACCAGCCATTGTTAACCAATCAGAAGTGCTGTGCTCCACATGAACCAGCCATTGTTAACCAATCAGAAGTGCTGTGCTCCACATGTACCAGCCATTGTTAACCAATCAGAAGTGCTGTGCTCCACATGTACCAGCCATTGTTAACCAATCAGAAGTGCTGTGCTCCACATGTACCAGCCATTGTTAACCAATCAGAAGTGCTGTGCTCCACATGTACCAGCCATTGTTAACCAATCAGAAGTGCTGTGCTCCACATGTACCAGCCATTGTTAACCAATCAGAAGTGCTGTGCTCCACATGAACCAGCCATTGTTAACCAATCAGAAGTGCTGTGCTCCACATGTACCAGCCATTGTTAACCAATCAGAAGTGCTGTGCTCCACATGTACCAGCCATTGTTAACCAATCAGAAGTGCTGTGCTCCACATGTACCAGCCATTGTTAACCAATCAGAAGTGCTGTGCTCCACATGTACCAGCCATTGTTAACCAATCAGAAGTGCTGTGCTCCACATGTACCAGCCATTGTTAATCAATCAGAAGTGGCCCATGATAGAAGGTGATAGACAGATTGATCCAATCACCTGCCAAGTGCTTCTGAAAGTGCCTGCCCTTTCCAAATGGCTTCCAATGGAGCTTTAGATGATTTGGTGAACCATCTGAGTCAGGTTAGTAAAGCTCCATCACATGTTTCTATTACAGGGTGAGTCTCAAACTGAAGCTTGACTTTAAAGCAACGGAAGTTTCATGTACGTTTAGTTATTTCACTCTTAGCTCGGGCTGCGGGGGTGCTAGAGACGGGAGCACGTTGATGCGACCTTCCTAGCCGGAGATATGGCCGCATTTTACAATAAACTTCCGTTGGGTCGCTTAAAAATAAATATCGCAATTCGAATCGCAATATTTGTCAGAAAAATCACAATTAGATTTTTGCCCAAAATCGTGCAGCCCTAGACGGGAGCTTTGATTTCATGGAGCTCCGACGTCACGTTGTTGTTGTTTACGTTTTAAGAGGATCTGTGATTTGGATATAGCCCTAGCTCGGGCTGTGCAATTAATCGTATTTTAATCGCAATTACGATTTTGGCCTGCGTCAATTTATGAAAACAACATGATCGAAAAATCATTCTCTATCTAATTTATTTTAGTCTAATTTATTTTTATTTATCATATTTGTATTTTAGTAGCTTGTTGAAGTGCGCTCCAAAATATTTGTTGATCTTGTTTATTGGTATTTATTATTTTTGATATAATTTATTTAAATGTAAATATAAATGTATCGTTTAATCCAGTGTTGGTTTTTCAGTTGAATTATACGTTCAGGGTAATCAACAGTTAAAAAGATGCTGTTCAAATTATTATTTGTATTTATTGTAAAGTTCAATTAATGGATGTTTTCAAAGTCAATGAATAATCGTATTTAATAATCGTGATATCAATTATTGACCAAAATAATCGTGATTATGATTTTTGCCATAATCGAGTAGCCCTAGTCCTAAAACCCGGAAATGAGTTAGCATTTCACCAATTCCCAAACGTTAAAGTATCATAAATGTGTTTTTCAGAGATTATTTTCTGCTATAATTTAAAAACCAATGGCAAAAAGTCTCATTGCTTTTCTTTAAAGCTCACCTATTATGCTATATTTGAACAATGTATTTTATGGCCATATCTATGAGGTACTGTTTACCACAAGGCGAGTACTTTTTATTTCCTGCTTCTTCACACACACTCTCTCCAGTACAGGTTAGCTCTGAGTGTTAGCATGCTAATGTAAACACAGACCATGTTACGTCCAGAACACGTCTCATTGTTTCTGACAGCAACGTTTCTGATTGACCCGTGGGTGGAAAGCCCGCCCACATTTTAGTAATGTCGTCATGACGCAGCAAATCTGGATCAGCTCCGTTGTTCCCCCGTTTTTAGAGATGTGGGTACGGAGGAAAAGAGAGGGGGTTTTATTTTCGGACACTTTGTGAGTCTCCTGACACCGGGGACACACCGGGGACACATGGGGGACACATGGTGATGTGGAGAAGACATCACTATTGGCGCGTTTCCACTGCAGGCCTCGCTCGGCCTCGCTTGGTTTGGTTAGGCCTTATTAGGCCCGGCTCACTTTAATGCTGCGCTTCCATTACAGTTTAGGAACTGGGGTAGTTACTATAGTAACGCAGTGTAGGCGGAGCAGTGTCCTCATCTTCAATGAGAGCCCCAGAAAAACAACACAGCCGTTAGCTCTTAGCACTCAGAGCTCACAGCTCCTCATATCTGTTCAGAAACTAGACAGAAGTGAAACAAGTACAAACCACAGACTGTCTGTGTCATGGAGAATACAGTCGCTGGTTTATTTATGTCTGTATAGGCCGTTGTTGTGAGTGTGGACGGTCGGAGCATATACTGCGTTAGCTTAGCCAAGCTCCATTTAGAAAGCACGCATTTTAAAAGGGTTTTCTCTGCCGTCTGTCTGCAGACTTGTCAAAGCATTAATTCATGGTTCTTACTAACCGGTATCAGTATGTTGTTACTTCGGCATCATTTTGAAACGTGTATTACAATTAAATCACGGTCAAATATGTTCATCTTGTTGTAGTTGTAGCCCCCTTGCCAGCGATTCTCTCTCTAGTTTAGCATACTCAGCCCGACTCAGCCTGGTTGTTCCTGGCCCTAGAACCACGATTTTATGGGGCCAGAAAAACTGTGAATTAGGACCCGCTAGCCGGTACTAGGCCAAGTGGAAACGCAACCAAAAACTGTCCCCGCACGGCTCGGCACGCTTAAAGCGAGCTACCCGCTGCAGTGGAAACGCGCCATATGTGAGTCTCCTGACACACCGGGGACACACCGGGGACGCATGGTGATGTGGAGAAGACATCAGAAAGTGACTTTTGCAGTGGAAATGTGGAGATACTAACTTCCTAACAGACTAACAAAAACACGTCATCAATGCATCAACCCGTCAATAAATTGTGCAGCTCTACTTTGAATCAGTACAGAGGAGGGTTCATGTTTTTAATGTAACTCTTACTTTATTACAGAACAAATGACAGATGCTGAAGATATTTATAGGCAATGCCGCATGATGTATGCACAAGCAAACATTCTCCTACTGTACGTAAGTTTGGTGCGTGTACAGGTGGAGTGAAGATGTCTCTGTTCAGAGCATATTGCACACCGCTCTAAACGGCACGTGTGTGGTCAAACAGAAAAGCAAGTTTACGGAAACTTCAATAGCTTATAATGATGCCATGAGAATATTGCTGAAGAGACCTCGATGGTCTAGTGCAAGTGAAATGTTTGTGGCTGCAGGAGTCAATGCTCTACAAGCTGTTTTAAGAAATCTTATGTATAAATGTATTTGCCGGCTTAATGACTCTGATAATGAAATCCTCTTATCGAACATAAGGTTTAGTACACGCTACCAATCGCAGCTGTGGAGACATTGGTATAGTTGTCTCTTTGTAGGACACTGATTTAAATTATTCTTAAACTATGAATTCTTTTTATGCTGTGTATGTAATTTATTATATGTAATGCCTTGTCTTTTATCTGGACCCTGAGTCTGTAATAAAGTTTTCATTCATTCATTCATTCAATGTCAATAATATCCTGCTTTGATTGTGCCTAAAGCCTTTCAATCGTGTTTTATTGTCAAAGTGTATACATTTTGCATGTGATTTGCAATATCGCAATATATCGTGTCGCAATACTTCGCATATCGTAGATTTATCGCGATCGTATCGTGGCTTAAGTATCGCGATAGTATGGTATCATGGGCAGCCTGGTGACTCCCAGCCTATAGGAGACAGTGATGCTAAATGTCTGATCTGTGGGGAGTTGCTGCACATCTGAACAGAAGACAAGACCCAACATGTCTCGGATAAAAACACAGAGAGAGAAGGAGAGTGGAAAGCAGGAAGCTCCAGGAAGCGTTCGATAAGAAGAGAGACGTGAAATCAGAGGCGAATTAACAGCCAATTTACACCGATTTATAAAATTACTCGTGGTTTTTTAGGCTACTAAGAGAAAGAGAGAAACTCTAGTGGAAGTGTGTGTGTGTGTGTGAGCATCTGACACACACTGAGACACGCAGCGACACATACTTTAGGCATGGTTTCAACAGAGATGCATTCCTCACCGAGTGGCACCTTCCAATTACACCATGAGAAGGTTATCATTTACACTGTGAGGTATGATGGAGACGGATTAATACAAACACTACGATATGTTTGAAGACTGTAGCTATTCCACCGATGAAAACACACACTCTGATAGATGTTAACACACACACACTGATAGATGTTAAAACACACACACTGATCGATGTTCACACACACACACTGATAGATGTTAACACACACACACTCCGATAGATACTAACACACACACACTCCGATAGATACTAACACACACACACTCCGATAGATACTAACACACACACACTCCGATAGATACTAACACACACACACTCCGATAGATAGATAGATACACACACACACACACACACACACACACACACACACACACACACACACACACACACACACACACACACACACACACACACACACACACACACACACACACACACACACACACACACACACACACACACACACACACACACACACACACACACACACACACACACACACACACACACACACACACACACACACACACACACACACACACACACACACACACACACACACACACACACACACACACACACACACACACACACACACACACACACACACCTCTGTGTGTGCAGGGTCACTAAAGCGTATCTCTGTTTAACTCCATCACAACAAGACCAGCCACGCTTTGTTATTGTGAAACTCACAGAAATCTAATCCGATCACTTCAATCCTTTCATTGCTCAACAGATTCACTAAAAGCACAGAAAACTGGTTATTATGTTCGGTTATTCTTCATGCATGTAAATGGTCTGCAAAGGCTAAAATCCCTGTGTTCCCTGAAGTTATAGTTATAGCATTCTGTAATATTTTGTGGAAGCGGCGATGTTCAATATTGTCGGAATCTAATATTTTAGAGAATTTGGACAAAGAGATTATGATTATTTATAAAAAAACGGACAAGTCAAATCAAGCAATCTGATTGGTTCTTAGCCGTGATATAATGAGCGTATATCACGGGTAGAATTGTAGTTACTTTTCACAAGTCAGTATCCCTCCGCGTCTGAGAAAAAGCTACAAGTTGTTACGAAACTAACTAACTAACAAAGCTTAAGATGGAAACATTGAAGGTTAACTTGGACCTCGGGGGGGTCTTACTGTGGAGGAGTGGATTGAGGAGTGCCTATCTCCAGAGAGCACCTAAACGACGACATGCAGAGCTACGTGAAGAGCAGGGAGACCGCCTGACCGGAGGAAGTGGAGCAATATTCTCGCCACGCCAAGCAACAGCCTAGAACAGGGGTGCCCAACCTTTTATGAACCGAGAGCTACTTTTAAAGTTGCCAGTCTGCCGAGATCTACCAGTCCAAATAGAGCCGTAGCCATTACTGACAGCCTACCAGGTAAATACACACTTCTACTTGAATAAAACTGACCTTTGTACGATTAATACTTCATAAAATACTGCAGATCCTTTATCTTACCTCTTTCTAATCTACACAAGTATTTAACTGAAGTTACACAACAGTGTTGTTGATACAGAGTTGGAGTTTATTCACACGTCACTACAGTGGGTAATGTTTTCAAGAAGCATTGAGCAGTGCTGCCACACATGACACAGGGAAAAAGAAAAGATTCTGAACCCTTTCTTTGCCATTAAAATTAGGCTTACTAATAAGACAACTCAGATCTGAAGCTACTCAGGAATCTGCTGCCAAGTGCAATAAAAAAGACAAAATTAATAGAATCAAACCCTTTTTTTGTTGCATTTTAGTAGATTATAAAAAGAAATGCCTTTAAAATAGGATGCAAGCAACACTAGTTTCTTAACCTGAATTGATAATAGACTATAATCAATTTAAACAGAACAGAACTTAATGTTTGCATTCTTATACCATTTTGTACAATAATTATAATGAATAAGTTCAAACAAACTCAAACTTACAGCTGATTAATAACGGTATCTAACTTGAGTTTTTATTATATCAAAAACCTGTTGAAATGCTTCTGTTATTTTTACTGTCCCCCAAAAGCGCGTCGGCAGCCTCCAGGAAAGCTTCTTACACAACTTCGCCGTCTTTGAAAGACTTCATGTGTTTCTCTGGAACGTGCCTGACACGATAAGATGCTCTGGAGCAGCCTTGCTCTTGTTGTTGGGCCTGGTGGAAATGGACTGCTGTGCATTTAGCTGTCCTTTCAGGCCCCTCCCCTTTTGGGAGCGCAGGGCAGAATTAGGAGGGATTTCCGTCTCGTAGCGTTTGTGCACTCTTTTGAAATGCCGCTCCTAAATGACCCTTCTTCGATAAAGCCACGCTCGCATTGCAGATGAGAGACAGATGAGAGACCGATGAGAGACAGATGAGAGACAGATGAGAGACAGATGGACTTTGAATTGGAATAGATACACAAATAAACATCCTCCCACTCGGAGTGAAAATTATATATTTTTTGCTTCTGCCATAATTGCGGTCTTGTGTGTGTGCGGACTGTCACTCCTGTTGCCACGGACAACGTTAGCGAACTAGTGCACTGCCCACTGCTCACCAGCCACGCCCCGACACATGGGGTCACGCCGGCCAATCACAAAGCTTTGGTGCGTTCAAGTGCATTATTCTGGCACAGGAATATTATGTTACAGGACATTAACGATAAAACAGAATATTGTTGTTCTATTTTTAGACACATCTCGCGATCGACTGGGAATCGATCGACTGGTTGGGCACCCCTGGCCTAGAACAACCTCAGCCGAGTACAAGTAACCTCGTTAGCCATGCTACTGATGCTGGACAGTTTTTCAGTGGGTGCACAATAAACGGCAACATACACATTAATGTAAATAAATAAATAAACCACGGCCTGTCGTGAGCTACTGCTTAAATATAACTTTCTTTGCACTGCACGGTACACCTTCATTTCACAGGTTAAATTGTGGATATAGTTAGTAGAAAAATAACAAATCATGGTTACAAGGCTCCTTTCAACACAAGGCATTTCAAAGAGCTTCACAAAAATGAAAGGCATTAGCATGCTAACCAAACTAGCCTCCTATAAGTCCACATGTCAGATATGCAAGATAAAGCTGCATCATTATCACATGACTAGACTAACAGAGAGAGAAAGGCACTTTGATGTCGAGAGGAAGACGAAGAGCAAAGCTTCCTCTCTATCATTGAGTCTTTGAACAGTCTCTCTGCATCAGAGTTTCCGTCAAAGTTTAAATCTTCCGGACAAAATGAGAAAAGTGCCGGTCAGAGGTCTCCTTTGTTATTTATTCAGCTTTAAAACAAATTGATAGATCAACTACATTATTCAAAAGTCTCTCTCTCTCTCTCTCTCTCTCTCTCTCTCTCTCTCTCTCTCTCTCTCTCTCTCTCTCTCTCTCTCTCTCTCTCTCTCTCTCTCTCTCTCTCTCTCTCTCTCTCTCTCTCTCTCTCTCTCTCTCTCTCTCTCTCTCTCTCTCTCTCTCTCTCTCTCTCTCTCTCTCTCTCTCTCTCTCTCTCTCTCTCTCTCTCTCTCTCTCTCTCTCTCTCTCTCTCTCTCTCTCTCTCTCTCTCTCTCTCTCCCCTGCATCACGTAGAGCTGCAGGTCAGATCATAGAGCTGCAGGTGATCATAGAGCTGCATCATGTAGAGCTGCATCATGTAGAGCTGCAGGTGATCATAGAGCTGCATCATGTAGAGCTGCAGGTCAGATCAGAGAGCTGCATCATGCAGAGCTGCGTGTCTCCGTCAGCAGCAGCTGATCTCTCTCTCTCCCGTTTATGTCCATACCGATCAGATCTAGCTAGTTCTTGCTTGGCAACGGGGTGTGGCGACATGAGGGGTCAAAATGTCCCCTTCAGGAGGATACATCTCTTTCTCCACATTAAATGTTAGACATTAGAATATACTCTTCACATAAGTGGCGCAACTGATGCGGTATTGCGCTAAGGGGAAATTATTATAACCGGACATTTTGGATTTGCCGGTCTTCTGCATATTTTACCAGGCAGTCATAGTCCGGTAATTACCGGCTAACGGAAACGCTGCTCTGCATCCGAGCTGCTATAAAAAGGACACTCTTGCTCGTCATCCAGAAAACAGAACCGACGCTGAGTGCACTTAGTCTTAGTCTGTGTGTGTGTGTCTGTCTACTGTTTTACTAGACGTGCAAGCCAGCAAACCATCCCTACATGTCACCTCAGCTCAGAGACATCAGCAGAAAGCAGAAGCGTTATTGCCAAGCCAACACTTCTTCTCACAGCTCAGCAATCGTGTGTGTGTGTGTGTGTGTGTGTGTTGTTCATTTAGCTGCTGCTGCTGCACCTCAGCTTCCCTACACCGGATCAATAAAGTCCATCTTATCTTAACTTCCTCTTGACAAAAGTGGTCGCGCTAAGTGTTTGTGCAAATAACAGAAAAGGCTCGGGGCATCTTATCAATAAACACAACAGGTTTAGTAAATCGACAGAAAATGTGTTATTGTTAAAATGTTGATCTGTATATGGCGGGGCCTTCTTTATACTGTATGGGGCTCAGGGGATTGATGAGCAGATGGACCAATCAGAGTGCTCCCCCCCTGCAGTGTCCATGGGCAAGATGCTAAACCCCAAATCACTCCCATAGGCATGAATATGGTATTCAAGAGTAAGGAAGATGCTAAATAACAAGAATTGTAATGTCAGTTTTCCTAAAATTGGAAAATTGCAACTCCTCCAAGAAGCAAAGGTGTACGGAAATATCAATACTTTCTAGTATCGACCCTTTTAGTATCAATATTTAGATTAATTGTCATTTTCAAGACTGTACGATACTGCATCAATTCCCAAAACACTAACCGTTCACATGCACAGATTCATGGCAAAAAGATTGCACAAAATCGTAGTGATATGAAGTTACAAGAACTGCGATAAATAGGACATCTCACTGTGTTTACTGCATCACAGGGTAGTGTACACATGTGTGGTGCATATGGTCTCTTCTCTATACAACCACATTTTCCGATAGATAGAGAGAGAGAGAGAGAGAGAGAGAGAGAGAGAGAGAGAGAGAGAGAGAGAGAGATATAGAGATAGAGAGAGATACTTTATTGATCCCAATTTGGGAAATTATTTCGTCACAGAAGCACAAGTCTTGAAACCTTGAAAGTCTCTAAGAATTGCAATGTATCGCAATTAATGGGATCATAGCCTCGTATCATGACACGCCAGATTACACAGTCGACATCCTGTCATCTCAATTATTATAAACCCAGATCAGACCCTGCCGGAGGGAGGAAGGCTGGGAGGAAGGAGGTCGATCATAGAGGTCATGGAGGAGGCTCTTTATCCATGGTTTTAATAGGAGAGATACTGAAGATCTGCAGCGTTGACCAACAGAGCAGAAACAACACGTAGCTCCGAGGTACTGCCACACCTCTGTTATCTGTGAGTGTGTTTATGTACGACATAAACTCACATCATGTAAGTTAGCGCATGCATTCCCTCATCGTGTGAGAGATATTAAAGTATAATCACGTTAAACGTTGACGTTTGCATGAGAGCAAGGGTATCGCGACAGAAGGTGACTTTAATAATTCACATGCTTTGTCCCAGCGGATCACAGTGTGCTTGCTGAGTGTGCTGTAACCGTATACATTATCAGACAGAGGATGCAAGTGTGCATATGGAAACCCACTCGCTATTGTAATGTGAGCTGTGCTGGTTTCCATAGTGAGTTAATGGGCTGGAATCACTGCTCAACGTCCGGAGGCTAAAACCACTGTTTACCAAAGCGAGAGGACTGAGAAGAACACATGAAGAAGAGGCAGAGACAGTACATTAATCGAGTACAGAGCTACTGTTTGAGATACTTGTTCTTAAGTTGAGTATTTCAATTTGTTCCTACTGTGTACTTCTACTCCACTACAGTTCAGAGGTAAATGGTGTACTTTCAAACTAGCTGCACCTTTACCAGCTTTGAGAACACTTTCATGATCAATCATTATAAAACATATCATATATATTATTCTGAAATGGACCAATCTGCACAACGACTACTTTCACTGTCTTTCACTATATTTTGATGAGAATACTTTTCTACTTTCACTTGAGGAAAATTTTGAATGCAGGACTTTTACTGTAACAGAGTATTCCTACACTCTGGTACTTCTACTCAAGTACAAGATCTGAGTACTTCTACTTTTACTCAAGTACCAGATCTGAGTACTTCTCCACCTCTGCACAAAGCAGCTTAACCTCCAGCCATGACCCCGCAGAGACTCTTCCTCTTTCCCAAAAACAGTGTCTCTCTTTTGGGGAACAGCTGGTCACATGCAGCTCCAGCACACAGTGTCAAATCACAGCCATTTAAAAAACCATCCTGTGATTTACTACGGCCTCTTGTCCTCATACACACTAACACACTCATATATTAACAGGAACATGGATAATACAGTGGAAGCTAATGCTGGCTGTTTCCGCTAACGCGTCAAACTAGCATGGTCTCAGCTAGCCTAATGAAAACACATCAAAGTAAATCCCCAACACCTGTCTTTAAACACGTGGTTATATTGTTACCTGAATGCAGAGTGAAGATATTGATCCCCGGGTCGGGCACGTTGACTGCGGCCGTCCTGCCCGGCGGTGTCCCGGTGATACTGCCCGGTTCTCGGGGTCTCCTCCCCCGGTTCCCCTTCCCTTGGTGCGGCTGGGACGCGTGGGGCTGCGGCGGCTGCAGTCCTCCGGTCGATGTGCTCTCACCGACCCGTCCGACCTGCTGTCCCATCCCGGTAGTGAAGCGAGCAAACCCCCCCTGCACACCTCTGGTTCACATTCCCCTCAGAGCTGGAGCGGCCTGGCCCGAATAGTCTTCCTCTCTCCCCCCTCCTCTCCGCTCTTCTCCACGGAGCTTGCTAGCCTGTGTTAGCTCGGCGGGCTAGCCTGTGTTAGCTCGGCGGGCTAGCCTGTGTTAGCTCAGTGTGTTAGCTCGGCGGGCTAGCCTGTGTTAGCTCGGCGGGCTAGCCTGTGTTAGCTCAGTGTGTTAGCTCGGCGGGCTACTCTGTGTTAGCTCAGTGGGCTAGCCCGTTAGCATCTCTCGGTGAAACCCACCCACCCTGCCTTTTAACAATAAAATCACAACCCCCTGCGGGTGACAGCGGCTGTGTTTCTCCCTGTGGTCCAGGCGGTATCCGAGCTGATATTATCGGTACCTGGCGAACGATATTCGGCCAATTGTGGAGCTTTTTCAGGTTCTTTTTGCCGCTGTCCGGACGCTCCGCGCCCCCTCTGACGCCGCCATCTTTACCGCAGAACAGAAGATGTGTTCCAGGAGGCGGGGGTTCGGGTTCCTGTCACCGGGATCCGGGACTCTAACCGGGTCCCAACGAGCACTGGAGGACCGGGTCCATCAGGCGGGGGGACCGAAGTGATCCAGGCAAAGTTAAGGGGAAAAAATGTCCCCAAAAAGCTTTGAAAATCACTTTTTAGACAGAAAAACGTTCCTTGATATGACATTGTTTAATCATAAATGGGTGTTTTATGTATTTGTTTGTTCATTTATCTGTTTATTTATTTGTTGTTTTAAGTTTTAGTTTATTTTTCAATAACAAATGTATTTCTTTAAGAAAAAAAATAGATATGTTAATAATGTCGTTTTTGGGAGAAGGGATTAAATAAGTGAACGCTTCTTCCCACCCCTTTTCGGGTGTGTAATTAAGTAGATCTGTTTAATGTTTATATATCATTTAGAATCAGTAATATTTTTGTATATCAATTTGACACTGCTTAATTTTGTCAATAAAGCTCCAATGTATTTAAAAAAATATATATTCTGCATTATAAAACTGTATAGCGTGTATATAAATGTGTGTAATATGTTATTAATATAGCAGAAATGTGTGAAAGTCCTTCATTAAGCACTGTGACTGTATTCTGACTGACTTGTAAAACATACCCCAATAAGTCAAATCCTAGTGATTTATTAACCGAGGTGGTCCCTGCGCACTTTGGGGGAAAAAATGCCCCCAAAAAGCTTTGAAAAACACTTTTAAAAAAGAAAAATGAGACTTGATATGAAGTAATAAAACTGTATAAATGTGTGCAATATGTTTATTCATATAACAGAAGTGTGTGAAAGTCGCTCTTATTATGATTACATTTTCCCACAGGCCAACAACAGCTTCAACAAAACTATTCCCCTCAAAGAACAAACCAAACATGCCCTGTTGTCGTGAGAGAGAAAGTGCAGAAGGAAACATCCATTGAACTCAGTGTGCTGCTCTGTGATGCTAGTTCAGATACTTGGCATCTCATCTTGGGTGCAAGGTCATCAATGTTTGGGCTCAGGCTCTGAGCTGAGGAGACCCTCAGGATGGAGTGAAGGTGTGAGTGCAATATACCGGCGGGCCAGATCTAATAGTAAATAGAAATTATCCTGCGGGCCGAAATTAAATCCACCACGGGCCTGATTTGGCCCCCGGGCCTTGAGTTTGACACATGTGGTCTAAAACATCTAATTAAAGATCAATACCATTAAGTTGGCACAATTACCATTATATACAAATATAATACAGAACAGGTTAAGGCAACATATTTCATTTTTTATTCTCGAGTTCTTACACTTTGTTGAGTCTTTACAAAATGTATCAGACACTGTTCAAACTGATTCATAATGAGTTCACAGGACATATGACAGAATATAAATAAATCATTTCAATAAACAGGTTGGCTCTTTTAAGTTTTTCCCTGAATCTCAATTTCAAGATAAAGGGACTTGTCAGGAGTTACTTAGTAGTCCAGGGTAGCCCCATCATTCTGTTATCTGTACATATGTATACAAACAAGTAGCTGGTAGTTGTTTGTTAATATATTATGATGACTCTGGGGAAGCCTCTCCGTGAGCAGAGGCATCAAAGTAAAGCTTTACTGCAGCGCCACCTTGTGGTCACCGTTTTTGAAAGTGCAGAGTTATTTCTTAATTGCGCATCTCATTATTCACACATGTAAACACATTACCTTTCACTCTCCCTGCTGTCAAACATGCCAGTATTTTAGTGACATCAACTGTGCATTACCTTTGAGATGTATCACAAGACAGCATGAACTAATGATCACAAACATTCCATTAGTTTGACATGGAAACGACAGATACTTAGGATTTAAACAAAACCCTGTCGGACTGCATGTGCTGAATATCTCAATACAATCTGAAGCTCTTAGTGCAAGTATCCTTGATATTTAAGTTCAATTGCAGCATTAAATGATTGTGCTTCACCTTCACACAACTCCCCAAAACAGAACATCTTTCAGATTAAAAAGGGAATTATCTCTGAAGCTAAATTCATGTTCAAACCAGTTCAATGAAAAATATTGGGATGTTTACAAATCCATTCAGCTGTCAGACTTCATGCACTTAACTCAGCATAGTTTCCATCTCCATTTAGTTTAAGATTCATTATACAATCATGTCCCAACCTTTTCAAACACACCTTCCTTTCCAGACAAATCTTCTGCAGTATCTCATGAATTTAAACAAAACACCAAACAGCGGCCGTTCTTTTCCAAAATAAATCTATTTGGCGGTGAAAATAAATAACATACTGAACGTTATCTGTAATACAGGAGTAACTGCACACTGTTAGCGATGTTTGTATTTCCTGTTAGCATCATATTGGCACAAGGAGAGGTTTCACAGCTGATCGAGGCGAACATAAAGGAAATGCATCTGGAAATCAAATAAAAGCTCACATGTGATTAAATGTGAGCGTGTTGGGATGATTTTGAAGACATAAAACAGGAGAGTAAGGCATCGCTGTGACTTTGCTGCTGGAGTAAAGAACATGTCGGCACATTATTGGATCTCTTCCATACGTTCATACACAGACACATGACCAGGGGCGCAGAGCAACAGGACTCAGGGTGCCTCTGAGGTTACAGGGGGCGCAGCAGTAGCAGGTTTACATGAGCAATAGTGGCCGGCAACAGCAATGAAAAATAGCATTGATGGTCCCCATGAACAGATTATGGCCTTTGTTATGTTTTGAAACCAAGTGAGAACATTTCAAGTTAAAAGTGCAATCCTGAAATATCTCATATAATCCAAAGTGGACTGTGGCAAAGAAAAGCACAAAAGCTTCAAAACTGATACAGCCAGCTCATGGTTTGAAATGGCAAACATTGAAAAGCAAAAGTATTATTAAAACCATACTAAATCATCACCTTGGTCCCATCATATACTCTGGGAACAGAATATTTACTGTGCTTGAAAACTGGATCACATCATCATGTGAGGTTGACTTTGTGACCTGGAGAACATTTCAGCTGCAACATCAGCTCGTTGATAAGCTTGGGATATGAGATCTTTGTGTAGCCATTCGTGGTGAAGGCATCTGTGCTATTGTATGCATTATGTTTGACCCAACATTTCTACAGGCATGGCAGAATATGAATCTATTTTCACATGAATATTCTAGCCATTTATTTTTATACCACGAGCTGCAAAATGACCGCCTAACCCCACTGTACAGGCGGGTACTTGTTTAGACCTGGGCAGGCTCTGTTTCGCCGTGGTCCCTTTGCACCTGCGGCATTGTTTGGGGCGACGAGGACTGCTGCTCTGGGGCGAGGGCGGCGAGTCGGGCGGGAGTACGCTAGTGTCCACGTCCCCATCTGACCGGTTGCTACTGTCTGCAGTAGATGCAGTGGTGCTGGCGTTTAGTGATGGTTGCTTTAACCATTTTCGTATAAATGATTATCCACAGATGTGTGTCACTGCTGTGGAAGCACTTTGGAAATGATGCACGCGCAGCGGAGCAGGTCACCTGACAATTTGTTTTGTAATGTATTCTATTATTGCTGTTTGCTCCCTTCTCTTTTTAGAACCGGGCCTGCACAGACACATGTAAATTAAACTAGAGAGAACAGACGGTAAGACAGAGGCAGTGAACACGTGGATCACAGCCAATCAGAGTCCAGCATCTCTGTGACAGCTCCACGAGCGAGGCTTCAACAACTCCAAGAATGAAGGCTGAAAAAAAATACAAAAAATCACATGAAACTTAATTTGTGTCCAGGCTTGAGGTTGGCAAAGCTAACACTCATATTCAGCTGGTTCAGTGATATAACTGGCTCTTAGAACAGCAACTTACTATATAAACAAGTCCTTGGACATCGACACATATCGAGGCTACTGATTGGATGCCGGGTACAGCTAAGGTTATGCAGGGGCAGTTGGAGCATGGACTAACTAGTAAATGGTAATAACACAATGTCATTTTCATCGTCTAGTTTTGTACTGAAAGGAGCTTTTTTTGCCACCACGTCCAATCATGGTGGTTGGTGTATACGAATGATTTTGATACAATATTGTCCCTCAATGTCGTAAGATGTAATTGAACACATTTGAAATTCTGTACAAGGAATTTGTTAAAATACGGTAAATAAATGCTGTTAAATTCAACATGGCCGACTTCCTGTTGGGTTTAGGGACACGCTCCAATATAGTTTTTTGTTCTTCTCCATGTGTTACATGTACCCACCAAATGTCATACACGTAGGACACTTGTACACACTGCGTTTACGCCCTCAGATCTGTGGTTGTTTGGAGGGAAAAAATAACAATTTCTGCAGTTTCATGACGTCCTGAGAGCCGACTTTGTCTCTGCTCTCCCCAATAAGGAGCATCTGAGAGTTTAGGTCAGGGGGGTCAAACTCAATTTCATCGCGGGCCACATCAGCATTATGGTTGCACTGAAAGGGCCGGTTGTAACCAAGACTATATAAGGGGCAGAGGGAGGGGAGACCAGGTGCATGTTGCGAAAAATGATTGTTACAGTTGAAGATGACTCTTGATTGGGCCAAACTGACCCAGAGTCACCCACAACAATTCAGCTGGGTCTCCCCAGACCCCAACACCAAATGATACACTTTTGTTTTTAGAGATCTTCAGACCTGGCAAACATTTTCAAAATCAGTTTTGTAGTGTTTAGCTGTTGTGGAGGATTGTGTTTTTGATTTTGATATACTTTATTAATCCCCGTGGGGAAATTGTTTCTCTGCATTTGTTAGGAGCAGTGTGCTGCCATTTTGAACGGCGCCCGGGGAGCAGTGTAGGGAACGGTGCCTTGCTCAGGGACACCTCGGTAGCACTTGGTCTTGCTGGGACTTCAACTGGTGACCTTCCAGTTGCCAAGCCAAGTCCCTATGGACTTCGCCACCACCACCTTCAATATCATGAAGCCTTGTTCCGATACAAAGTTATTATATCATTTGAACTTGAAACGGGTCACGAGAGACCCGGACACAACATAAGGGTTAAGATATAAAATAATGTATTATATTACATGATTGCATCGCATTATTATCAGGTAGGGTAATAACTTCATAAATAACTACGTCTGAAAGCAGAAGTCTCTTCAGTGAGAATGTCACAAAATGATTTTTTTTTTTGGTCAAATTCTGAGAAAAATGCCACATTTTGAAGCAAATAATTCACATTTTGAGAAAAAAAAAAGGAAAATTCTGAGAAAAAAGTCAAATTATAAGAAAAAAGGCACATTTTGAAGATAAAAACTCAAATTCTGGTTTAAAGTGTTAAAGTGCTCCTGCAGGTGTTACCTCCGTCAGAGGGCAGTACTGCTGGGCGTACCACTCCTGAGAGTAGAGGCAGAGGATGACCCCCTGACCCAGGAACAGAGACGTCCACATGATCACGTTCCAGATGGGACCTTTCCTCCGGTCGTGCAGGATGAAGTTGAACATCACTGTGAGAGAGAGGGAGTATATTACCGTATTGACCCGAATATAAGATGGGTTTCTTTCCTCAACTTATATTCGGGTTCTGGACCGATGTAATTACACAGACACAACAGAAACGAGTGTTACCCCAAGCGACGGCACATTTGAACACAATGTGTAGTTTTCTTTCTAAAAACAAGATTTGCTCTTCAAAAAAGTATTTCTCCAAAAATGAGTTTTGAAAAAGAGGCGTCGTCTTATATTCGGGTCGACACGGTATTAAGATAAATGCAGAGGGACTGAGTTCGACCAGCTATTTATGGTGACTGACATGCAATAATAAGAGAGTGGAGAGAGATGAGTTGTGTCTTACTTCCGAAGCACATGAAGAGGCAGAAGAGGACGGGGTAGAAGAAGCCGAAGCAGATGGCGAGGATGTACTCGTGCACGACGGCAGAAACCGTGAACACAAACAACATGGCCGCCGGTCTGAAGCGCTTCTGAGACATCTGGAGAAACACCAGAGAGGACAGAGGAGTCATTAGGGCTCATCTGTTTGCACAATTAGCACCATTCATAAACAATGGATCAAATATCACGGATGCTGATGACGATGACCTGAAGTTCTATTTTCATGAACAATGTTCGTAGAGGAGGACCAGGAACGTTTTGAAGCTTCTTCTCGACCCTTTTGATCGTGAAGGAAACTATTTGAGAATTAGCTTTTTATACCTTAAAAGTTTTTTTATTTTGTTTCTTTGTTGTTATTATTATTCTTCAATAAATTAACTAATAAAAAAAACATTACAGTCCCTTCATTAAAAACAAACAAACAGTGAGATTGGAAATATTTAGTAGTTTTACCATACCTTTAATATTTCAGAATATGAAATTAACTAATGTTCATTAAGACAGAATTAAATACGGTTTATTGCGGTGATAACTATTTAGATAAATAAGTAGATGTTGAGATGACAAACAGATGGAAGTCAGGGATCCTGATCGTTCCACAGCCTATTGTAACCTTTCTGGAGTAGAGCTGTCGTTCTTTATAATATCAGGGTTCTTTTTCACCAATGACTTTCCATGACCTCTCAATGACCTTTACCTCATTTTCCATGACCAAAAAAAAATGACCACTGAAAATGGTTTATTTGAACATGGAACAGGAAAATAAGGTCTGCATATGAAACATGTGGTGCCTATCTGAAACAAATCAAATAGTAGGCTTACTAGCTTCTACACGCTGAAGCAACTGCAGTCAGGGAGGCAAACTCATCAGGTATGAAAAAGGTGACAAGGACCCGAGCCCCCGACCCCACGGGATATCGGTTTAGGAATAACAGGATGTTAGCAGTCAGAACAACTAAAGCAGGTAATAATAACAGAAACGCTAAAGAGTCACATCTAATAGAAATATATAAAAGCATTTATTTTAATTGAGCAGTCAGTTTATAATTTTAGCTGTTGAGCATTTAGAAAATGTATTTTCATGCCTCTGTGCAAGGCTTAGTCTTTCTATCTTTATAGCCACTGGTGTTAAGTAACCAAGTTCATAAACTCAAGTACTGCTTGGATACAATTTTGAGATACTTGTACTTTATTAAGTATTTCAATGTTTTGCTACTATTTACTTCTCCTCCTCTACAGTTCAGGGGTACATGGTGTACTTCTACTCCACTACATGTATTTAATCCCTTTAGTTACTTCACAGATGAATGATGTGAAATCTAACCAAGTGTTGAATCAGACTTTAGTTCCACCTGGAGTAAATCCACCAGCTACCCTGCAGTCTACAAAGTCATTCAAACTAGCTGCACCTTCACCAGCTACCCTGCAGTCTACAAAGCCATTCAGACTAGCTGCACCTTCACCAGCTTTGAGAACACTTTCATGATCAATCATTATAAAACATATCATATATATTATTCTGAAATGGACC
>CM053246.1:43426168-43466168 GCA_028583405.1 Pogonophryne albipinna
CAGACTTTAGAGGCTGGACGCAGACTTTAGAGGCATCTCTGCAGAACAATAACTTCAAACAGATTAGCTCATTGTTGCAGCTCTCGTCGTCTTTTAAAATGAATATCAACAACATATCTGCACGCATACAACAGTTAGAAGCCAAATCAGATTACTCTCCAAAGCAGCTGATTGTTGAGTGTTAGTGAAGCTAGTTGTTGCAGAGTTTAAAGCAAACAGCGGCGAGCGTGCTCCGACAGGCAGCGCTGCACAAAGCCACACACACACAAAGCCACACACACACAAAGCCACACACACACAAAGCCACACACACACACACACACAAAGCCACACACACAAAGCCACACACACACACACACACACACACACCTACATCACTAAACCTTTAACTACCTGATCTGTGGAGACAATAGCAGGCCTTCTTCAGGGGATTCACACCGTCAGCACGACTCAGATTATAATCTTAAGGCCGCTACACACCTGAGACCAAAGAACGCGTACCGAAGGATATCGTACCGACTTTTACGTCCGCTACGTCGCCTGCGTCAGCTACGCCGCCCGCCTACGAACACACCGCAAAGACTTCAGTCGACGAGTGGCAATAACTGTCCTTACCAGCAGGCAGCGGTAGTGTGTATTCGTCATTCAAAAGAGGCAACAGCCAATCAGAGTGATTTCTTTGGACGACTTTCTTTGGCTGATTCAACATGTTGAATCGGCCGCGGGAGGTGTGAAAATTCTTCAAATGTAAAATATATATTAGTGCATGCAAAGGTTTATGCCGATTGCAGATCGTTAACAATTGAAGAAAAACCTAAAATGTACTAATTCATTATGACTTTTACACCAAAACAAGTTATGATTCTGCAGGGACGAACCATTAATCCAGCCTAAAACTCAAGCTGTTTGTTTGAGTAAAGCTGCGGTCACATGGTTAGGTCTTCATACTAACAGACTTCCTCCTGATGAAGCACCACCTCGAGCATTATGGGATGGCAATGTGACAGAAATCTTCATATTCGATGGAATCAGGATCAGGTGACTGATCAGTAGATTGAGGTTTCTTAAATATCTGAGCTCCCTTTATCAAATACGTTTCTGTGACATTGAGGCTGAACTAGAGGCGAGTCCATTGCTTTGCATGTTAAACAAGCCAATCACAGCACAGCAATCATGTGACAAACAGACAGAGAATCACAATGAAAAACAAAGCGTTTACAGTGAGTGCATTGTCATGTTAACAAAGCTCAACCAATAGGGATGCACCGATACTCATGTTGTCTTGAATTCATTCTGCACGATATGAGCACAAATTCAAATGTATGAAACAACCAATCATATCGCCTTCTTTCACATGAGAAAGATGCCTGTTTGAATCCCATTGGACGAGGGAGATGCTGCCTTCAGGGTCCAACACAGAAACACGACATCCCTGCAGCTCTATGCACTTTTCTTATTTCTGTGGGGTGTTAGTAGAAAGATATAGTCTGAGTTCTGTGTCTCTGATCTTGTTTATAAGATATATCAATTATCTCTCGAGAACATGACGCTTGTAAACAACAACGTGACGTAAACAACAACGTGGCGTCGGAGCTGCGTAAAAACAAAGCTGTCTCTGCGTCTGACATGAATACACCATATTACACGTGTATACACCCATATCGCATGCCCGCCCGTTACTTCCCAGATTGATGATTTGGTGTAAAAATGCCCGAAAATATTATAAAAAAGGTCCATCCAAGTTCCTCAGAGTCCAAGGCCATAAGTGAAATGCTTTAATCTAACGCACTTTGAGGACATGATTAACAGTTTTTCATAGGGATGTCCCGATCACATTTTTTTGCTCCCGATCCGATTCCGATCATTTGATTTTGACAATCTGCCGATACCGATTTTTCCCGATCCGATCTTTATGCAATGCATTAAGAGAAAAGAAAGGTAACAGATAACGGCTGGTCATCCAACGCGATGAATTCAGCTATCTTTGCTGTAATTTGTTTGGCCTTTTCACTGTTCTGGGGCAGTTTCTCTTTCCTTTTAAACGTCTCTGAAAGTGTTGGTTGTTTCAGTGCCGTTACCCGAGTGGCCGCTGTGTACTCGTGGTGTTGTTGTTGGTGTTTGTTTCTCAGGTGGCGTATTAGATTGGTCGTGTTGAACGTAGCTCTGTTCTTTCCACCAAGCGGAACCTCCGCCTTGCAAACATTGCATCTGGCTGTTACACTGCCTTCGCATTCAATTTTATAATACTTCCAAACTCCTGACATTTTCTCTGTCCCGACTCCCGAGTCACCAGCTGAACGTAGCCTCTCGTTAGCTTACTGCTACTATTAGACACTGCGCCCTCTGTTGCCAGATTTGAGAGAAATAAGCAACCAGGTCTGAAAACAAGCCCAAAAGAAGCAACACATACATGATGTTGTGTCATTTCAAACCAAAACTAAGGCCTCAGGATGACTTTAAGACGTGAACATGGTCATTTTTGTTTTGTAACATTAAATAAAATAATAAAAATATTTTATAAAAATGAAGAAAAAATAAATAAATAATAAATCTTCTCTTCACATCTCATCGTACAAAGTGCTGGAAACTAGGGATGGGAACGATTAATCGAATATTCGAAATTATTCAGGTTTTCGAATATGAGTTATGAATATTTGTATAAAAAAAAAAAAATTATTACTTTTTTTTTTGGGAGTGATGCCTAAGTTGATTACATATTATCAAATTGAATAATTCAATGTATATATATAAGACAGTGCCATAGCTAAATGTGTTAGTTGACGTCTAAAGGTGTGTTTTGCTCCGCTCACCGGTCCCTCACAGCGAGCAGAGCTGCAGGTGCTGATCTCTCTCTCTCTCTCGCGTCCGGTTATACTTCACTCGCGTTTATGTCCAAATCCATCAGATCTAGCTGGTTCTAGCCAATGATATGGCTGCTGCCCCTCCCTACACGCAGATCACGCAGACTCAAACCTCATCTTAGGCCCAAATGCGCTCCGCAGCCATTGCGAGGTTCATGAGCATGCTCCCCCGCCCCCTGTCAACACTCGCGACACATGAGTGGCCAGTCTAAACAACAATAAGCGCTGCTTGGCAACCGTGTGTGGCGGCAAAGTCCAGAAACATTTTGACTGGAGAGATTTAGTTTTGCCGGTATTCAACATATTTTACCAGTCATAGTCCGGTAATTATGTACACTCTAAGAAGAGTCCTACACAACAGACATGGCGTCAAAAAGGAGTAATGTGTGGAAATATTTCGACCAGGTTAGTGAGTGCGGTGCAGAGGTCAAACTATGCCAAATTAAACTTATATATACATGCTATACCTTGCTATACCCGCAACCTCCGTTCCAGCTGAGAGGGTCTTCTCTACAGCTGAGAGGGTCTTCTCTACAGCTGGGCTGATTGTGAATCGCCTCCACACATGAAAGCTGTAGGCCTATAGCTGTCAAACTGTGATCACCAGTTCAATACATTTTACAAATTCGACTTGGTTTCTACACTTATTTGAACATGTATTTATTTAAAAAAAAATATTGAAAAAAAATTGGGTAAAAAATGTAATAAAAAAAAAATCTGAAACAAGTTTTTAAATTATTATTTTTATAGGATATGTACATTTCGGTTAACCGGTTAACCGTTTTTTGGGGGGTCGAATATTCGAATATACATTTGCTTTCAAATTCCCATCCCTACTGGAAACCTGAGCTGATTATTTCTACAACATCAGAGAGCAGGATATAAACCGGTTGAACTGCATGTCCCTGTTCTTGAGACGGTGCTCCAACACTTTCTCTTCACGTCTTTGTTTTACAAACAAATGCAATGAGTGGAAGAAAATATCGATGCAAGTTTTTGATTAAAGGTTGGCTTTTTAAAATGTACGGGTAAAGTATTTACTTCATTTTAAAAAGGTAAACGATGTCTGAACTCGGCACTTTTCAAATATTCTTAAATTAGATGTTCTTAAAATAAATTGTTACCCTTGTATTAGGGCTTCACGATTAATCTAAATGTTATCAAAATAGCCAAAAACGTAGCAGTAACGCAATAATTGCTGCAAAGATTGTTCCATACATGATCAATCAATTTAATATAGCAAATAATACTGCAATACCAGTCAAAATCATCGCATGACAAGGTTATTTTCCACATCGTGCAGCCCTACTCTGTTTGCTGACACTCCTCATATCTCCAACATCTTTCCAAAACAGTCCCATAATCCAGCTCCTGCTGTCAGACCACAACTAACCAAAACAACGTTCATCCGGCGCTAACGTGACGCGACAAAACAGATGCACATCGCCCGCTGTCCCCGGTGAAGAACAAACTGTTCCGTCTCCAGCATCCGGACTGAACCACCAGACTCAGACAGTTTCATCCCACAGGCCATAAGACTATTAACCTGTTAAGCCCGGTGCCCCCGCTGCAAGGAACAGCGTCTCAAACTATGAATGTGTCATACCCACTTAACGGGAAGAAACTCAGCTGACTGACGATACGAACCATTTTTAACAAAACAAAAACACAAGTCTAACGCCGAGCCTCTGAATTAGCACTAAGCACATAACTCACGGTATAAATACTTTATTACTTACTATCGGATCTGCACAAACAAGCTGAGATTCCACGGATTCCAGAGGTATAAGTATCATCACTGTGCGACCAAATGTTTTCTGATCAAAAGTCGTGTTCAATGGCATTAAAACGATAAAAACGCTGCTGAAGGTTAATCCAATGTCTCTGTGTCACTTTGAAATATTTGTCATATTTATGATCAATAAGCCTAGTTTTCAGAGCGTAACATAGCTTTCGGTTTGGGCAAGCTGCGTGCGCATCACTCTCACTCCTCAATGGGTAATGTTTAGATGGATTTTAGGAACTTCCCTTCGATTCTATTGGCTCTAACGGTTCAAAAGAGGTGTCAATCACCAAAATCGACCAATGGGTTCCAGAGATATGGAAAATCCACCCAAATGACCCCAGAAGTGTTTTTATTTTCTAAATCTCTCTAAAAAGGTCAAATGTCACTTGTTTTGCATCAATCTTGATACAGGGAACTTATTATATGTTGTACTTTGGATCCCTAAAGCTTTCAGTCTACCTTACCATCATCCAAGGTTAGTTTTCACTATAAGTACAACATATTTTTTGGACGGACACTATAATTTACAGTTTTTTACTGTGTTCAATATGAAATTTCTTTAAAATAAAAAACATCTATATTGATTCTGACTTTTCTGCATCCAACTCACAGGTTTATCGTTACTTTGAGAACAAAGATTATTCATTGAACCCTTTTAGAAGATATGGTCCTTTGTTCTGGAAATGTCACTTTGGAGCTTGAGACCTGAAAAACAGGCTCGGGGCTCAACAGGTTAAACACCTGAACTCTTTAAAGTGCCATAAACATTCATCTGTTTGTCATCTTGCAATCTACTGATTTATATAAATCGTTATCACCCAATAAACCGTATTTCATTTAGTCTTAATGAACATTATTTAATTTCATATGCTGTTCTTGTACATATCATATTCTATTTTCATGTATATAGACTTCTTGCACTATTTTGTATTTATGATATATGTTGCATTGTGGGAGGAGCTTAGGTCAGGAGAGTTTCATTGCCATTTCTACACTGAGGCTGCTGAGCATCTGACGATAACACCTTTGAGTCTTTGAAAGATATTAGCCGAATCGGTGCAGGTATTAGCTTATGAATCGGGGCAGGTATTAGCAGGTATTAGCTTATGAATCGGTGCAGGTATTAGCTTATGAATCGGGGCAGGTATTAGCAGGTATTAGCTTATGAATCGGTGCAGGTATTAGCTTATGAATCGGTGCAGGTATTAGCTTATGAATCGGGGCAGGTATTAGCCTATGAATCGGTGCAGGTATTAGCTTATGAATCGGTGCAGGTATTAGCAGGTATTAGCTTATGAATCGGTGCAGGTATTAGCTTATGAATCGGTGCAGGTATTAGCTTATGAATCGGTGCAGGTATTAGCTTATGAATCGGTGCAGGTATTAGCTTATGAATCGGTGCGTCCCTTTGAACAAACACTGAACTCAAAGGCTGATGATAAGCAGCTGTAACGAGGCGTCCATGTTTAGTATCACACAAACTCAGATCATTTCCCTGTAGCTCTACCTTTGAGGCGTGTTGGGCTCCTGGACCCCGGATCCCCCCATCCTCTTCGATGGTTTGCCCCATCCTCCTCGATGGTTTGCCCCATGGAGAGCAGGCTCAGGCGCTTCATACGCAGCAGCCGGGGGCCCGAGTCCCGGGGCAGAACCCCCCCATGATCCCCTGGGCTTTCCCCCGACATGCTGCCCGGTACCAGGCTCTTCAGAAACTCCATTATCCTCAAGACTGTGCTTCACTACTCCTGTATCCCGCGCCATGCCATCAAAACACACACACACTCTCTCCTGAGCGACACCTCACACACCTGAGAGGCTCTACCTGTCTCTGCTTCTACTGACAAACTTCACTGAAAACAAACATGGTGCAATGTGTGTGTGTGTGTGTGTGTGTGTGTGTGTGTGTGTGTGTGTGTGTGTGTGTGTGCCAGCTCTATCTATCTGGGGAGGGACTCGACATGTTGCACAGGAGATAACACGCCCGGGCCGACAGCCAATCACCGCGCAGAGGAGGCGGGACACGCCCACCGCTGAGGGTTGATCAGCAGCGAAGGAGAGAGGAGGAAGAGGACTGAAGAAGGAGGACACGCCTGCATGTACTGATAGTGACACACACACACACACTTCCTGCTCCTTTAAAGGAATACTGTACCCACAATTGAGAAAAGTCTTGATGAACTAAAGTTTAACAGCAAAAATATATAAATGTCTTTTTGACAAACTCTCTCACCTCCTGCAGAAGTCTCTTTCAAACAGTCCATGCTCACTTTTTTACAAACGCTACATTAATATTTAAATACTTGGGAGCATTAATGCACCGGCGTAACTTTTATCAACAAGGGTTTAGAGCAGTCTTTATATGAGAATGAAATGCATACGAGTTATATTTGGTGTGTGACAGAGCGTAAGAGGAATTAAGTAAATGTGTAAGAACAACAACATGAATCTGAGAAATCAAATATGTGAAGTATGTCAGAATTTAAACAGGAAGAGCTGCAGTTTTGAGGCAGAAATGTGCAGCGTTTACTGTGGATGCATTTACAAAAGACTACAGAAGCATCTACATTTAGATTTGTGTTCACTTCCGAACGAAGTGACATCACAACGAACGTGCAATGAGTTATGAACACAGCAGTAAAGATGTCAGTCTTTGCTTTTAAAAGCTGTCGAAAGTGAAAACATGTCGCCTTTAAGTTGACATTCCCTCAACACATCAGAGACTGCACCGACCCCCCCCCACTTTCAAAACACACCTCTTCAGACTGGCTTTTCATTTGTGAATTATGCTGTTTTAATATTTACTTATTTCTTTATTCTATTTTATCATGTTTTATCAAACCCCTGTAAAGCGTCTTTGAGTAACTGGAAAAGCGCTTTGAAATAAAATGTATTATTTAATGCTTTCAAAATTATCGCGTTAACGGCGGTAATTAATTTTTTGAATTAATTACGTTAAAATATTTAACGCATTTAACGCATGTGCAGAATGGCCCGTCCCATACGTGCCACCAGTGGCAGCGCCAGGGTATGGCTGGGGTAGGCTACACCCATACCAAGAAATGGCTTAGCCCCTCCATGAAAAATGATGTTAAAGTAAGCTAAAATAAAGTCCGCCAACTCGCGGAGTAAATTGCACAGACAGCAGTTAGTCAGATTGATTTCAGTAGCCACTTGTCTGGAAATACCGAAGACCAGAAACGGTTTTGAAAACTTTTGTCACGTAGTGATCGTCTTCTCAATAGAACATCTTTGATAATGTCTTCTGGCCAATCAGAATCAAGATAACGGCGTGGTGTTGTTGCAGGAAGTCCCGACGGAGAATACTGTTGCTGTAGTACAGGGGTGCACATAACTGGTACGCAGGTTATGTGCGTAATCTGAAATGCGTACCAGCACTTGTGTCACAAGGCGCATTTGCGTACCGACGTACTTGTGAAGCTTTTCCAGAAGGCGGTTAGATCACCGGACGACAGAGTCGGTCTCCGTGTGCACAGACAGGCTGCTGTTAACGTCGGTCTGTACAACTGCGCTACAACAGCTGATCACAACGTTCACACTCTGTGGTCACGAAGTACTCCACTAGCCCCCCCCCCTGTCGACTTTCCTGAAGTACTTCCCCGTTGATAGAAATCAACACGTAATGAATTAAGACCCCACGGTTTGATGATTGATAGGTGTGTGGGCTGTCTTTCATTTTGACACACAGAAAAATGTTATAATAAATGTATACTGTATGTTAAATGGATATATCCGCCTTCTTTCATTTATCTTTCCATTCCCACAATATACGTAAAGAAATGGCATATTTTGGACACAGTAGGATTAATTAATTTTTAAGCTGTGATTAATCTGATTAAAAATATTAATCGTTTGACAGCCCAAGTAATATTATTATATTGAGATCTCAGAATGTGTTGGTGCGTGTTCTCAAGTCTTTAAGTGAAATGTGAAAGACAGAAAGAGTCCGAAACGTATCGAGGAAGATCTTCACTCTCTGCAGCAGATTACGTTTTATTACACGAGAGAAAGATCAAGTCACCGTCCTCTCTGTGTGATGCATGGAGAAATGTAGTTTAGAAGACTCTGCCCTCTACAGACGAGACAGAGCAGCAAGAGGAGAGGAAACCAAACGCTCCGCCCGATGTGATGGCAAAACACCAGAGCTCGATACGCTGAATCACAAACGCTCTGCAGAGCAATCAATCGCTCCAAAGCTGTCCGATTCCTGCTGAATAAAACGCACTTATTATTCTCCTCATAAATACTTTATTAGCATGTATCGATGGATCCATAATAAGCAGGAGAAACCCGGAAAGCCTCCACGAAGGGTTGGTTATTATCAAAGCATTTCTATAGAGCCGCAGCGCTTTGATCTTTGATTATTCTGATCATTGCCTGAAACCAAGTTTATGAAAATAAAGCAGGTAAATGGTGCAGACTGAGAGCTACAGAAAGCATGACTTTAAAAACAACTAAACCAGGGTCTCTGCAGGAATCCTGAAGTCACATGGAAAACCCTTTAAGACCCTTTTTAAGACCCTTTCCAAACGTTTTAAGACCTCATCTCCACTAGGAGTTGTAACCGGTTACCTTGGCGACACACTTTACCTCACATTGAGTATATACAGTATTGATTGTCCTTCCTCCTTATCTTCCAACCATTTGGACGCAGACTTGCATTTCCCCATAACGATGTTGCTTAGCAACCGTGTGACAACACAATTACATGACATGTCACTTGTTAGACGCTTTTATCCAAAGCGACTCACATACTGAATACTGTGGACAATCCCCACAGGAGCAGTTTGGGGTGAAGGGTCTCAGGGACACAACGATATGCTGCCTGCAGTGAGGTTTGAACCTGTGACCCCTGATCCCAACACACTATCCACTGCGCCACACGCCTCCACAATCACACAGGAAACAAAGTTAAAACAGTGGAATAAGAAGAAGGAAAGGGGAAATGTCTGCTGTGTCTGAGAGCAATACCGTGTAGATTTGAGTGGACTGTAAACTGAGGCGATTTCTATGTTCTGCCTGGAAGTTATATTTCTGTGGAATAAATAATAGGTTCTAAAAAATAAACAAAAAACCTCTTCATAAAAAAAATGTTTATGAACTTTCAGATATTTTTCTAGACTTTTTCTGATAAAAAAAAACATTTTCTTCTCGACTCAGTTTTGTGGTGTTTGGGGGGGGTCTGGTGGTGTTTGGGGGGGGTTTGGTGGTGGTGTTTGAGGGGGGGGTTGGTGGTGTTTGGGGGGAGGTCTGATGGTGTTTGGGAGGGGGGGAGTGTGGTGGTGTTTGGTGGTGTTTGGGAGGGGGGGGTCTGGTGGTGTTTGGGAGGGGGGGGGGTTTGGTGGTGTTTGGGAGGGGGGGGTGTGGTTTGGTGGTGTTTGAGAGGGGGGGGTTTGGTGGTGTTTGGGAGGGGGGGGGTTTGGTGGTGTTTGGGGGGGGGGGTTGGTGGTGTTTTGGAGGGGGGGTTTGGTGGTGTTTTAGAGGGGGGGTTTGGTGGTGTTTGGGAGGGGGGGTTTGGTGGTGTTTGGGAGGGGGGGTTTGGTGGTGTTTGGGAGGGGGGGTCTGGTGGTGTTTGGGAGGGGGGGGTCTGGTGGTGTTTGGGAGGGGGGGGTCTGGTGGTGTTTGGGAGGGGGGGTCTGGTGGTGTTTGGGAGGGGGGGTCTGGTGGTGTTTGGGAGGGGGGGTCTGGTGGTGTTTGGGAGGGGGGGTCTGGTGGTGTTTGGGAGGGGGGGTCTGGTGGTGTTTGGGAGGGGGGGTCTAGTGGTGTTTGGGAGGGGGGGTCTGGTGGTGTTTGGGAGGGGGGGTCTGGTGGTGTTTGGGAGGGGGGGTCTGGTGGTGTTTGGAGGGGGGGTCTGGTGGTGTTTGGGAGGGGGGGTCTGGTGGTGTTTGGGAGGGGGGGGTCTGGTGGTGTTTGGGAGGGGGGTCTGGTGGTGTTTGGGAGGGGGGGTCTGGTGGTGTTTGGGAGGGGGGGGTCTGGTGGTGTTTGGGAGGGGGGGTCTGGTGGTGTTTGGGAGGGGGGGTCTGGTGGTGTTTGGGAGGGGGGGTCTGGTGGTGTTTGGGAGGGGGGGTCTGGTGGTGTTTGGGAGGGGGGGTCTGGTGGTGTTTGGGGGGGGGGGGGGGTCTGCAGGAACAATGCTCCTGCAGGAGGCCCCGATCACAATCAGCTGAGGAATGTGGCAGAGGAAGCTGCAGGAACATTGTGCAGCAGCTCTGCTCACAACACAGGAAAACTACACACACACTCATGTCTGTGTGTGTGTGTGTGTGTGTGTGTGTGTGTGTGTGTGTGTGTGTGTGTGTGTGTGTGTGTGTGTGTGTGTGTGTGTGTGTGTGTGTGTGTGTGTGTGTGTGTGTGTGTGTGTCTCTACCACCTGATGTCAGTAAACAGTGTGAGAGTGTGTGTGTGTGTGGTAAATATCACAACAATGCTGCCCTCTGATGGTGCACACGCACCCCTGCAAAACAGAGAAATTGTAAAATCTTTAATATTAAAACATATTTTTTGTCTTGTCTTCTTACTCGGATGTATTTTACTTATTTTATTGATTCAATCATTTAGTTTTATATAAATGCTTTTATTGGACATTTGACCTCTTCATTTTTATATAAACATTTATTTTAATTGCACATTCTTACTTTAACATCTGTTGTTTATTTTAATTATTTTATTGGAGTATCTACTTTAACTTTGCATGTTTAAAAAATACATATATTATTTATTTTTATTTTAAATCGAGTCACAAAACCCAATTTCCCCAAGAAAGTGCGTTGGTGTTGGGATCAGGGGGTCTCAGGTTCAAACCCCACTGCAGTCAGCATGTCCCTGATTGTCCACAGTATTGAGTTTGTCGCTTTGGATAACACACACACACACACACACACACACACACACACACACACACACACACACACACACACAGGCTGGAGTTAGATTATAGGTCGTAAACTCTTCTGTTACCAGTAGGGCTGCTCAATTAATCGTATTTTAATCGAGATTACGATTACGGCTTGCAACGATTATGAAAACAACCTAATCGAAACGGTTGAGTTTTACTTAAAGTTCAGGATCATCAACTGGTCAAATGACTTTTCTCCAATAAATTGATGTTTTCAAAGTAAATGGATAATCGTTTGTATTGACCCAGTGGAGTGAGTGGAATATGTTGAACCAAACTGTTGGCTATATGTTGAGGAGTGTTCAGGTCGTGACCGTGCACTGCAACATGTTTGTTGACCTTGTTTATTGGTATTTATTATTTTTGATATTATTTATTTAAATGTAGATATAAATATATCATTTATTTTATATTGGTTTTTCAGGTGATTACCCTGAACGTATAATTCAACAGTTAAAAAGTTCAAAATATTATTTGTATTTGTTTTAAAGTACAATAAATGGATGTTTTCAAAGTCAATGAATAATCGCATTTAATAATCGCAATTACAATTATTGACCCAAATAATCGAGATTATGATTTTTGCCATAATCGAGCAGCCCTAGTTACCAGTCATTGTATATTATATTAATATTGTTTTCTGGCATCACTTTCACATTTTACTCCCTTTTGTATTTTGAGGGCATTCAAATGTATAGATTCGTGAAAAATCTCTGGTTATGTACATTTGATCAAAACCCAGATATGGCCTTCTGCGATTTTTAAATTGCAGGAGTCACAATATGTGTAGTACAAACAGCGTGTATGCATAGAATGTATTTACATCTTTAATTGAAATGTCATGGTGCCGCACAGATGACCCGTCTGAACATCTTTGTCTACAGATTTTTTTTTAAAAGAACAACAATAATTGTAACTGCAAAATCAGTCAAAATAATCTGAATTAGAGATTAATTTAGAGATGGATTATGTGCAGAATATTTCCTATTCTGTCAAGTTTCACACGTCTGAAATACCCAGAGTTGGACGTTTAAATACTGTGACAACATTAACACGGACTATCAGGTCAATTTAATTTAGAATATCATCACAGCTGTTCCTCCTTCAGTGTTGATATTAAATATACAGAACATGTTTGATGATAAAGATCAAAGATGTGGTCAACACACACGCAGCAGCAGAAAACGCCCTCAGAGTTCAAATCTGTCAAAATGACTCCACAGCCTTCATGCGTCGATGACGGAGAACATTCAGCAAGTTCTGTGGAAGCCCATGAATAAAAGTGAGCGCGTGCACGAGGCTCGGATAGCAGACGGTTATTATCACACAGGAAGGAAGAGAGTCGCAGAGAGTGGTGAGAACCTCCGAGGCCGGATGGTGAGATAAAGCTCACATCACGTCAAAAGAAAACTGAACCAAACCTTCGTGAAGTTGCAGCAACACACCGTACGCACACACACACACACACCTATAACCACCAGCAGAAATGTGTCAGACACACACTCCCTCCTTCTCACGCTGGCAGACTGAGAATACTGCTTCCTGTTCCAGCTCAGCGACTCCTAAAGACTGAGAAGTGACCACAGCAGAGCGCTGACACACACACACTGCCACACACACCTCTATATTTACCCTCACACGCACACACACACATCTATGATACAACATTTCATCTCAACGTTGCCTCACAACCAGGGAAAGGGAGGGGGGGTAAAGGTCTGTGAGCAGATCTGATCAATGTTTAACTTCATTTAATTTGAGTTTAGTGGGGAGGACGTACAGGAAGTGACATCGTCTCGTTTCACTGAGTTCACTCCTGCAGATCAGCAGCAAGAAACGTCAGGTTCAACTCATGCAGCAGTAAAGTAGGGATGCACCGATACAGGAAGTGTAGAATTGCATATTTTAGAAACCAAATAAAAACAATAAATGCCGAATTCTTCCACATACCTTCCTTTCTGTTTGCATGTTGTTCTGTGTCAGGAAGTTGAACATGTCCCTCTTTAATATCTGTGTTATGTAAAAACATCCGGATGTATTCAAGTTTCTCCCCACAACTAAGATAAGAGTTTAAATGATGCTAAGTAGCTTAAAGTTCAAGGTATTTGTATGGGGTATAATGGTGCATACATGAACACAGATACAATGAATCAAGATGAAATAAAAAGCAAGTTCAGAACAAAATTAAATATATTATGAAATCATTTTCAAAATCTAAACAAGAAGTATTCATATAAAAAAAAAAATGAAATTGAATGATAGGAATATGATATGATACATTACTGGGAGAAAGAAGTGAAGTATATCCAACTCAAAAGTCAAAGAGGTTTTAGAAGAGGTGGTTTTGTGCAGAAGTTTACAAAAATGTTTAAAGGAATTTGGAAAAATCACGATATATTTGACCTTTCAATAACAAACTAGGGCTGAACGATTAATCGATTTTAAATCGAAATCTTGATTTGAAATGATGCAATTAAAAATCACAAAGCCTGCGATTTTCTTTTTCTTTGTTGTTCTTCTTGTGAGTCAGTCATCCACACCAATCAGAAGTGCTGTGCTCCACATGCACCAGCCATTGTTAACCAATCAGAAGTGCTGTGCTCCACATGCACCAGCCATTGTTAACCAATCAGAAGTGGCCCATGATAGAAGGTGATAGACAGATTGATACAATCACCTGCCAAGTATCTTCTGAAAGTGCCTGCCCTTTCCAAATGGCTTCCAATGGAGCTTTAGATGCTTTCTGAGTCAGGTTAGTAATGCTCCATCACATGTTTCTATTACAGGGTGAGTCTGAAACTGAAGCTTGACTTTAAAGCAACCCAACGGAAGTTTCATGTAAGTTTAGTTCTTTCACTCGTAGCTCGGGCTGCGGGGTGCTAGAGACGGGAGCATGTTGATGCGACCTTCCTAGCCGGAGATATGGCCGCATTTTACAATAAACTTCCGTTGGGTCGCTTAAAAACAAATATCACAATTCGAATCGCAATATTTGTCAGAAAAATCGCAATTATATTTTTTCCCAAAATCATGCAGCCCTAAAACAAACACTACCTCCATTAACGTTAGCCGTTAACCGTTAGCTGTGCTGCCTGCCAGATGCTAATAGCTAACTAGCTCTGCTGTAGGTTTCAACATGGATACGTTGCTCATAATGTAACATTAAAGCATCAATACAAAAAAGAGTAACTGTGAAATGTTATGTTTAGATTGTCAGATATATCAGATAGTATTTCTCAATTGACTCCCTGAATTTAAAATCAGTAAGCTAAAAAGACAAAGCCCTAAAATGAATCATGAAGTTTAAAAAACCAAGTCCAGGCGGTGTGGTTCAGCGTTTTGGAGAAGGTCTAAATCCGGCTCCCTAAACTCTAAATGACAGGCCTCGCCTCGCAGTAATCACTAGTTTCAGAGAGGAAGCATATCTGCCTTCCGCTGACTGAAAAAAGGAAGTAAACAAACCCCTTTCTGCATGTTTCAACACATATTCCTCTGAGCGTAATCTATCTGTGGATCACATGTTTATACGCAGAGAGATAGTGAGTGTTGTTGCTCTCTGAGGGGAGTAAACAAGCAGAAGCAGAGAGGCTCAGGGAGGTTCCTCTGGTCTGACCCAAACATCAATTACTCTCCAAACCTCTCCCAAAGCCAGGAGTAATCGTCCTCAGCAGGACCCAATTAAGAGTTATTTCTGGCTCCACTCGGCCCGTATTGTGCGCCACATTACACTCCGGCAAGTCTCTCAATCCAACCAATCAGAAGGATGCGAACCAGAGCAACTGCAGCGATAAGTTCCTCCACAGAAACTAAATATCCTCACAAGAAAAGGTTTCAAAAAAGGGAAAGATATTGCGTATTTCTTCAATACAAATGATTCTGTGAATAATGCTACAGTTTGCAAAACAATCTCAATGATCTAGTTCTGTGAATATTTAAATGAATTGCTAGAATAGGTGCAATTCCTCAGTATTACTTTATCAGTTGTCTGGTTAATAATTAAGCCGTGTGCAAATCCAAACACCTGTATCTAACGGTTCAGATAAGAGCTCATCTGCTGCACAGGAGAAAGGTCACATCAGGACACGGAGAAAGGTCACATCAGGACACAGAGAGAGAACCAGGGTTCCTGCAGGAGAGAACCAGGGTTCCTGCAGGAGGAGAACCAGGGTTCCTGCAGGAGGAGAACAAGGGTTCCTGCAGGAGGAGAACAAGGGTTCCTGCAGGAGGAGAACAAGGGTTTTTTTCCCTGGTTCTCCTCCAGGTGCTGAAGCAGACCATAGATTTCTGCCCATGTGATTGAGTCTCATTTACAGATACATGAGAAACACGAACAAAAATCAAAATAAATTGGGAAATAAAAACCGCACTTACTCCATCACCAAAGAACTATATCAACAGATAATGCCAAGTGATCGGTGCCGCTCTCTTTTGTTTTGCATGATATCTGTGTGGCCACAACTGAGATAATGCTGAGTCGACAGTTAATCCCTGTGTGTGTGGGGGTGGGGGGGGGTAGCTTAGTTAGGGGCCACTATTTGGGGGGGTTACAGAGCATGGCATTTCATCCCCACACTCTTCAGTGCCATTAATGTCTTACCAGATTAAATCAAACACTCATTTACTGGAATTATTCCCCAGAGACTCACAGATACATCGCTGTCTACAATCGAGGGGGTGCGTGCACGGGAAAAGACTCTGAAACACTCTGAAACACTCTCACTCTGAAACACTCTGAAACACTCTCACTCTGAAACACTCTGAAACACTCTCACTCACTCTGTAACACTCTGAAACACTCTCACTCTGAAACACTCTGAAACACTATCACTCTCACTCACTCTGAAACACTCTGAAACACTCTCACACACTCACTCTGAAACACTCTGAAACACTCACTCTGTAACACTCTGAAACACCATCACTCTCACTCTGTAACACTCTGAAACACCATCACTCTCACTCTCACTCTGTAACACTCTGAAACACTCTCACTCTGAAACACTCACTCTCACTCTGTAACACTCTGAAACACTCTCACTCACTCTGAAACACTCTCACTCTGAAACACTCTCACTCTGAAACACTCTCACTCTGAAACACTATGAAACACTCTCACTCTGAAACACTCACTCTGTAACACTCTGAAACACTATCACTCTGAAACACTCTCACTCTGAAACACTCTCACTCTGAAACACTCTGTAACACTCACTCTCACTCTGTAACACTCTGAAACACTCTCACTCTGAAACACTCTCACTCTCACTCTGAAACACTCTGAAACACTCTCACTCTGAAACACTATCACTCTCACTCTCACTCTGTAACACTCTGAAACATTCTGAAACACTCTCACTCTGAAACACTCTGAAACACTCACTCTGTAACACTCTCACTCTGTAACACTCTGAAACACTCTCACTCTGTAACACTCTGAAACACTCTCACTCTGTAACACTCTCACTCTGAAACACTCTGAAACACTCTCACTCTCACTCTGTAACACTCTGAAACACTCACTCTGAAACACTCTGAAACACTATCACTCTCACTCACTCTGAAACACTCTGAAACACTCTCACTCTGAAACACTCTGAAACACTCACTCTGAAACACTCTGAAACACTCACTCTGTAACACTCTGAAACACCATCACTCTCACTCTCACTCTGTAACACTCTGAAACACCATCACTCTCACTCTCACTCTGTAACACTCTGAAACACTCTCACTCTGAAACACTCTGAAACACTCTCACTCTCACTCTGTAACACTCTGAAACACTCTCACTCTGAAACACTATCACTCTCACTCACTCTGAAACACTCTGAAACACTCACTCTGAAACACTCTGAAACACCATCACTCTCACTCTCACTCTGTAACACTCTGAAACACTCTCACTGTAACACTCTGAAACACCATCACTCTCACTCTCACTCTGTAACACTCTGAAACACTCTCACTCTGAAACACTCTCACTATCACTCTGAAACACTCTCACTCTGAAACACTCTCACTCTGAAACACTATGAAACACTCTCACTCTGAAACACTCTGAAACACTCACTCTGTAACACTCTGAAACACTATCACTCTGAAACACTCTCACTCTGAAACACTCTCACTCTGAAACACTCTCACTCTGAAACACTCTGTAACACTCACTCTCACTCTGTAACACTCTGTAACACTCTGAAACACTCTCACTCTGAAACACTCACTCTCACTCTGAAACACTCTGAAACACTCTCACTCTGAAACACTATCACTCTCACTCTCACTCTGTAACACTCTGAAACACTCTGAAACACTCTCACTCTGAAACACTCTGAAACACTCACTCTGTAACACTCTCACTCTGTAACACTCTGAAACACTCTCACTCTGTAACACTCTGAAACACTCTCACTCTGTAACACTCTCACTCTGAAACACTCTCACTCTCACTCTGTAACACTCTGAAACACTCTCACTCTGAAACACTATCACTCTCACTCACTCTGAAACACTCTGAAACACTCACTCTGTAACACTCTGAAACACCATCACTCTCACTCTGTAACACTCTGAAACACCATCACTCTCACTCTCACTCTGTAACACTCTGAAACACTCTCACTCTGAAACACTCACTCTCACTCTGTAACACTCTGAAACACTCTCACTCACTCTGAAACACTCTCACTCTGAAACACTCTCACTCTGAAACACTCTCACTCTGAAACACTATGAAACACTCTCACTCTGAAACACTCACTCTGTAACACTCTGAAACACTATCACTCTGAAACACTCTCACTCTGAAACACTCTCACTCTGAAACACTCTGTAACACTCACTCTCACTCTGTAACACTCTGAAACACTCTCACTCTGAAACACTCTCACTCTCACTCTGAAACACTCTGAAACACTCTCACTCTGAAACACTATCACTCTCACTCTCACTCTGTAACACTCTGAAACATTCTGAAACACTCTCACTCTGAAACACTCTGAAACACTCACTCTGTAACACTCTCACTCTGTAACACTCTGAAACACTCTCACTCTGTAACACTCTGAAACACTCTCACTCTGTAACACTCTCACTCTGAAACACTCTGAAACACTCTCACTCTCACTCTGTAACACTCTGAAACACTCACTCTGAAACACTCTGAAACACTATCACTCTCACTCACTCTGAAACACTCTGAAACACTCTCACTCTGAAACACTCTGAAACACTCACTCTGAAACACTCTGAAACACTCACTCTGTAACACTCTGAAACACCATCACTCTCACTCTCACTCTGTAACACTCTGAAACACCATCACTCTCACTCTCACTCTGTAACACTCTGAAACACTCTCACTCTGAAACACTCTGAAACACTCTCACTCTCACTCTGTAACACTCTGAAACACTCTCACTCTGAAACACTATCACTCTCACTCACTCTGAAACACTCTGAAACACTCACTCTGAAACACTCTGAAACACCATCACTCTCACTCTCACTCTGTAACACTCTGAAACACTCTCACTGTAACACTCTGAAACACCATCACTCTCACTCTCACTCTGTAACACTCTGAAACACTCTCACTCTGAAACACTCTCACTATCACTCTGAAACACTCTCACTCTGAAACACTCTCACTCTGAAACACTATGAAACACTCTCACTCTGAAACACTCTGAAACACTCACTCTGTAACACTCTGAAACACTATCACTCTGAAACACTCTCACTCTGAAACACTCTCACTCTGAAACACTCTCACTCTGAAACACTCTGTAACACTCACTCTCACTCTGTAACACTCTGTAACACTCTGAAACACTCTCACTCTGAAACACTCACTCTCACTCTGAAACACTCTGAAACACTCTCACTCTGAAACACTATCACTCTCACTCTCACTCTGTAACACTCTGAAACACTCTGAAACACTCTCACTCTGAAACACTCTCACTCTGAAACACTCTGTAACACTCACTCTCACTCTGTAACACTCTGTAACACTCTGAAACACTCTCACTCTGAAACACTCACTCTCACTCTGAAACACTCTGAAACACTCTCACTCTGAAACACTATCACTCTCACTCTCACTCTGTAACACTCTGAAACACTCTGAAACACTCTCACTCTGAAACACTCTGAAACACTCACTCTGTAACACTCTCACTCTGTAACACTCTGAAACACTCTCACTCTGTAACACTCTGAAACACTCTCACTCTGTAACACTCTCACTCTGAAACACTCTCACTCTGTAACACTCTGAAACACTCTCACTCTGAAACACTATCACTCTCACTCACTCTGAAACACTCTGAAACACTCTCACTCTGAAACACTCTGAAACACTCACTCTGTAACACTCTGAAACACCATCACTCTCACTCTCACTCTGTAACACTCTGAAACACCATCACTCTCACTCTCACTCTGAAACACTCTCACTCTGAAACACTCTGAAACACTCTCACTCTCACTCTGTAACACTCTGAAACACTCTCACTCTGAAACACTATCACTCTCACTCACTCTGAAACACTCTGAAACACTCACTCTGAAACACTCTGAAACACCATCACTCTCACTCTCACTCTGTAACACTCTGAAACACTCTCACTGTAACACTCTGAAACACCATCACTCTCACTCTCACTCTGTAACACTCTGAAACACTCTCACTCTGAAACACTCTCACTATCACTCTGAAACACTCACTCTGAAACACTCTCACTATCACTCTGAAACACTCACTCTGAAACACTCTCACTCTGAAACACTCACTCTCACACACTCTGTAACACTCACTCTCACTCTGTAACACTCTGAAACACTCTCACTCTGTAACACTCTGAAACACTCTGAAACACTCTCACTCTGAAACACTCTCACTCTGAAACACTCTGTAACACTCTCACTCTCACTCTGAAACACTCTGTAACACTCACTCTCACTCTGAAACACTCTCACTCTGTAACACTCTGAAACACTATCACTCTCACTCTGTAACACACTCACTCTGTAACACTCTGAAACACTCTGAAACACTATCACACTCACTCTGTAACACTCTGAAACACTCTGAAACACTATCACTCTCACTCTGTAACACTCTGAAACACTCTGAAACTCTCACTCTGAAACACTCTGAAACTCTCACTCTGAAACACTCTGAATCACTCTGAAACTCTCACTCTCACTCTGAAACACTCTCACTCTCACTCTGAAACACTCTCACTCTGAAACACTCTCACTCTGAAACACTCTGTAACACTCTCACTCTGAAACACTCTGTAACACTCTCACTCTGAAACACTCTGTAACACTCTCACTCTCAAACACTCTGTAACACTCTCACTCTGAAACACTCACTCTCACTCTGAAACACTCACTCTGAAACACTCTACACAGGGATTTTAGCCTCTGCAGACCATTGACATGCACTAACACCTAGAGAACACACTACAGGAGAGGGAGCCCCACAAACAGCCGCTTTAATATGTTTCATGGTGGCAGGTGACCCGAGTCAGCATGTACTCCAGGTGGCAGCTGCTTATTAAATTCCCTGGACACTGAAGAAGATTAAAACTGGTAGAAAAGCTACACAACAATATTGTTTATTCTCTAATTAGGGCTGCAACTAAATATTATTTTCACAACTAGTTGTTTGGTTAATAAAATGTCAGAAAATAGTGAAAATCACCAAAGATGCCTTTAAATGTCCAAAGATATTTAATGTGATATTCAAACAGAGAAATGCAGGAACACTATTATCTAAAAAATAAATGTTAATGGGGTGTCACAAAAAAATTATTTGGACTATAACAGAGGTAGTTCCTAAATAAAATATTGCTATCATGTTCCGAATACACACATGATAATATTGTTAAATAATCAGGCACCTCTAAAATATCGTATTTGTATAGTTTTGGTTACTCGACCTGCCTACACTTACATGTAGGGAGGAGGCAACGCACACAATAAACAAAAAGGTAAATATTAGGGACGCCAATTTTGGGGCCGATCGCCGGAATCAGTCTCGGTCGATCGCCGATCCGATCGAGTGGGCGGGGCCTATGGGGGTCTTCCATTTAAAGTGATGTTTACAACTCAGTTAACGCTCATTCTCTGGCGCTTCCACAAACAACATAATTATTACATTCAAATGAAATACATTATTCAAGTTTACATTAACTTTGGAGAATAACACGGGAGAAATGAGCGGTCTCTCCCTCCCTCCTGACAGCCTGTCAGTATCTCATGCAGCTCACTGATCCAGTAATGAGTGAAGAATAAACATATAGTTTAGCTTGTTCCAGATCAAATAGCTGAGTGTGTGAGGTCTAACTCTAAGTGTGTGTTGCTCCGCTCACCGGTCCGTCACAGCGGGCGGAGCTGCAGGATTTCTGCTTCACACACCGCTATTTTACTGTCATTTTCGGACACCTTAAAATACTGCCAGACCGGTGAAGCCATGTTGGAGAGCTTGTTTTGCCGCGAACAGAAAAAAGTGTCTTGTATTTTAAGTCATGCGATCGGCTCTCGCGATCGGCATGTTTAGAGAGCACCGATCGATCGGCAGAGAGCGAGTATCGGCCGACCTAACCCTAAGTACATTAGATTGTTTTTCCATTTCTATTTAGATGTGGTGATTGTGATGTAACTTGATCGCTAGTGGACATCGGATATTGCAACAGGCCTGGTTGTGTTTACTTATCATTGCAGCGCTACTTCTAATAAAGCCAACCTGACTCTTCACACAGAAACAGCATTGCTCAGAGCCCCGTCATCCCTCATGGGAAAACAAAATGACTTTTCCTGTCACTGTGTGAAGAGCAGCAGCAGACTGACCAGACTCCTCTGTGTCTGCAGCCAAGTGCCTGTGTTTCTACAGAAAGTGGACAAACGCCTCATTGTGTGTCTGATGCACTCTGAACCAGGAGAATGAAGTCCTCACAGGAATGTTAGCGACATGCAAAGCTGACATTTCTCTCACTGTGGTGCCGATGCAAAGGAGGCTACACCCTGCTCCGTGCCCTCAAACACACCACAACTCGGGGCGATAATTCAATACGTCTAATCGTCTTCCAATCAAATCGTGATGGAGACAATTACAGCCTCTGAATCTGGTGTGAAGTTGTTACTAGAATACTTTATTGTCATTATACAGGTACAATGAGATGAGTAGAGCGACTTGTTTAAGGTGCCAACAAACAGACAAGAGACGTACACGTTCAGGAGGAGACAACATACAAACAAGCACTCATACTTCAATATGCAGATACAGTTAAAGTGCAGGAATATATCGGTTTAAGTCAAATGAGAAATGTTTGAATGTGTATAAAACATGCATTCAAAGGTTTTCTTTCACATCACCATTTACATGACCACTGAGTTCAATGCCACTGCCTCGCTGCCTCCAGGTGAATTAGGGCTGCCCTCTCTAAGCCCATTAGTCAATCAATGAGACGTTTAGTCATCTAGGATTTCTTTAGACGAAAAGTTATTTTCTAGCACCTTTTTCAAGCTGAATGAGTCATTTACAAATCATACTGGCCTTGTAGTCAGAGCGGAGCACGTCTCCTGACTTTTTCCCTGTGTTTTTTATATATCTGTTGTAATTTATTGTCTTTTATTGTGATTGTAGTATTTATTACATGTACAGCACTTCGGCCCGACCAAAAATCGCTTTTAAATGTGCTTTATGAATAAAGTTTGATACTATATCCCCACTGTGTCTGGTGTGTCTGTGTGTGTCTGTGTGTGTGTGTGTGTGTGTGTGTGTGTGTGTGTGTGTGAACATAGACAGAGATCATGAATTAGAGCTGCCCTCTTTAAGTCCCTTAGTGACTGGAGGCTTCTTGCATGCTGTGTGACTTATTTCAAAGTGAATTCTGAGCAGTTCTCTGGGCAACACAGGATTTAAAGATGGAGCTTCCATGAATATTTGAGGGGAAACTAAGTTTCAAAGCAATAAGACATTTAAAGACTGCAATTTGTTATGTTATACTTGACATTACTGATCAGTTCAATGCGATTAGCAAACTATTGTCTTACTCTAATGACTCTGTATTCATCCAATCATTATCAACGCAAACTGTAAAATATTTATTTCTCTTTAGTTTTACTCAAAACTTTGATTTTATTTTTGGTATAAAGTTCATAATTAGATCAGAAATTATTTTGTATTTGTGAAGTATTCAATTAACACAGGTGTTTACCAAATAGGCTTCACCATAATGTTATTTTAAATACACTGTTTATTACATTCATAGAAAACATGCTTTATAGTAATATACAGGATTATCCAGGTATGAAATGGAGGATGTGGGTCTTAATACACATGTGTTTTCTTCTAAGGAAGTACAAATATCTTAGCTTTTATCACTCACTTGTGTCCCTAATAAATCTCTACAACACACCAGGTCAGTTATTCTGAAACCGTGGTTAACAAAGGGTTTGCTGTCCGACACAAATAGTTTGTACTACTCAGGCAGAAGTATGACTACAAAAGGGAAGTAAGCACGTTAAAACTGGCTAACGTTTAGAAGGGTGGCAGAAGTACTCCGATATTGCACTTTAGTAAAAGAAGAAGTACTCCGATATTGCACTTTAGTAAAAGAAGAAGTACTCAGATGTTGCACTTTAGTAAAAGTAGAAGTACTCAGATGTTGTACTTGAGTAAAAGTAGAAGTACTCAGATGTTGGACTTGAGTAAAAGTAGAAGTACTCAGATCTTGTACTTCAGTAAAAGTAGAAGTACTCAGATCTTGTACTTGAGTAAAAGTAGAAGTACTCAGATCTTGTGCTTGAGTAAAAGTAGAAGTACTCAGATCTTGTACTTGAGTAAAAGTAGAAGTACCAGAGTGTAGGAATACTCTGTTCCAGTAAAAGTCCTGCATTCAAAATGTTCCTCAAGTGAAAGTAGAAAAGTATTCTCATCAAAATATAGTGAAAGACAGTGAAAGTAGTCGTTGTGCAGATTGGTCCATTTCAGAATAATATATATGATATGTTTTATAATGATTGATCATGAAAGTGTTCTCAAAGCTGGTAAAGGAGCAGCTAGTCTGAATGACTTTGTAGACTGCAGGGTAGCTGGTGGATTTACTCCAGGTGGAACTAAAGTCTGATTTAACACTTGACTATATTTCACATCATTCATCTGTGAAGTAACTAAAGGTATTAAATGCATGTAGTGGAGGAAAAGTACACCATCTACCTCTGAACTGTGATGGAGTAGAAGTATGAAGTAAAATGTAAATACTAAAGTAAAGTACCTCTAAGTTGTACTGAAGTACAGTACTTGAGTACTTAGTTACTTCCCACCTCAGTAGGGTGGTAGCTTTTGGTTAGCCTGGTGTTGATGTTCCTGCTAATGTTGAGCAGGGGGGCTAGCTAGCAGCAGCAACTTCAGTTAGCATCACCCAGGTTAAACTACCATCACAAGTTAACATGCTAGTTCATTAGCAAGCCCAGCTGGATGTTTGTGAGCGTTAAAACTAATGACAACAGTAGCCTTAAGAGATTAACTGACACTAGCAGCCAAACTCCTCCTTTAGCATGCTAAGCTAACAGTTAGAAAGATACCCTCTCAAAGTGAATCACGGAACCTGACGTAAAGACGACGTCAACTGACAAGAAACCCGTCCGAGTGCTCGAGGGTTTAAATAGTCAAAAAGGAGATGTTACTCACAACTTGTAGTCTCCTCTCCCTGTTAGTTCTGGAGGTAGGCAGCTAGCTTGCAGTCGCTCTTCTTCCCCTCTGCCGAACCTCCTCCATCGGAAGGATTTACGAAGTGATGAGATTTTTTTTTCTCTGTGTTTGCGAGCGCTTCACTGTCAGAACAGACGGGCCGACTGTTTGTCCCGCCCTCCTTCACGGTGATTGGCTGCTGATATAGAATACAGCGTTCTATTGCACCACATACGTGTCAATCAGGGGGAAACGACCTGTTGATTGGATGACGTGTTGGGGTTCACATGGGTCTGCTTACATGCGTACACCGAAACTGCTCTAGGCGGGCGGGTACTCGGTGAGAAAATAACACAAAATATACTTTATTGATCACAAATTGTGATTTTTTTGTTTTGTTACAGCAGTATGTTAAAACAAAGGAAAAGCATTATGAAAAGAAAAAAAAAGAGTGGAAAAAAGCAAACATAAAATATATAAACATCTCAAAAACAGAAAATAAAAAAGAATTTAAAAAGTAAAATATATACAAATTGACCATGAAAGGCACATTTTAGTGACACTATAACTTCCCCCCACACAATCCCAATATGGAGTCATGGATGCATTCACATTTTTTATACATTTTTATCATAAAGAATCAAACTTTATGGTTATTATTTTAGCATTATTATGGAATTATTACTATATTACACCAGATAAATAGGTATCAGGATATTCTTTATGTTATAAGTTTGAACAATTTATGTGTTTTTCTTTATTAATATATGGATGAAATGCAAGCTAGCTGCCTACCTCCAGAGAATATACTATATATTATAATGCAAAATCAATGCATAAGAACTTAATATGGTATAATGTTCCTCACTTAGGATGGTACAGGATATGTTGTATTAGTCAATTTATTGAACATGTGAAAAAAATAATAAAAAGAAGCAAAAACACAAAATAATTTTCAAGGTATAAAAATACATATAAATAGTTTCCTTCATGTTCAAAAGGATTCAAGAAGAACACTTTTCTGGTACTACCCCGTCTAGCGTACATTGTTCATGAAAATAAAAGTTCAGGTCATCGTCAACCATCCGTGATGATTGTACAAAACAAAACAAATAACCCTTAAAGTTAAACCAAAACCGTCAACGACAAGAAATAACAAGCAGAAAATCACTGGGCCTGCTCAGTGCCATTTTTTTAGTTTATATATATATATCTAAACTAAAATGTTACAGACAACTTATCAAAGAGTCAAAGGTGTTCAGTTTCACAGCTGAGAAAAACTCTCTGTAATGGTCACACATGCAGAGCACACAGCACACACAGTGAAATGTGTTCTCTGCCTTTAACCCATCCTAGGAATCTAGTACTAGGGGTCTAGAACCAGGAGTCTAGCACCAGGAGTCTAGTACCAGGAGTCTAGTACTAGGGGTCTAGAACCAGGAGTCTAGCACCAGGAGTCTAGTACCAGGAGTCTAGGACCAGGAGTCTAGCACCAGGAGTCTAGTACCAGGAGACTAGAACCAGGAGTCTAGAACTAGGAGTCTAGCACCAGGAGTCTAGAACTAGGAGTCTAGAACTAGGAGTCTAGCACTCGGAGTCTAGTACCAGGAGTCTAGCACCAGGAGTCTAGAACTAGGAGTCTATTACCAGGAGTCTAGTACTAGGAGTCTAGCACTAGGAGTCTAGTACCAGGAGTCTAGCACCAGGAGTCTAGTACTAGGAATCTAGAACCAGGAGTCTAGTACCAGGAGTCTAGAACCAGGAGTCTAGTACCAGGAGTCTAGTACTAGGAGTCTAGCACTTGCCTTGCTCAAGGGCACCACGGCAGGGCAGGAGGTGAACTGGGACCTCTCCAAGTAGCAGTCCACACTCCATATTTATGTCTGGTCGGGGACTTGAACCGGCGACCCTACGGCTCACAGTCCAAGGCCCTACTGAATATTGAAGTCAGCAGATGTAAAAATATCAAGGAGGACAGCAGGATGTGTGAACCATTAGATTGTATTTGCTTAAAAAGTGTCTACTTTTATAGGTCTAAGAAATGAGAAAAAAAAATAATTACATCAGATATCATCCAATTAATTACAAACCAAAACTGCGACACCACAATATCACGCATGTGTAATGTGTAAATTGGAATACAATTATTATATTTTTTATTTCTGCATGCTCATAACATTCATCTGCTACTTAGTAATTATTTATCTATTATCTAATATATTATTGCAATAACTTGTATATAGACTCGTGTCGCATTATTCAATTTTTTTTTCTCACTTTTTAAAAAACAATTTTTCTTTTTTGTATTACTTTTAATATGATATACTTTAATATTGTTTTAATATTGTCTGCTTATCTGTATTATTGTGTTGCATTGTTGGAGAAGCCTGTGACCTAAGATTTTCAACGACATCATTATTCTGTAGCTATGTTAGTTTGACTATAAAGAACCTTGAACCTTGAACCTAGTGTTTTATTTTGTGTCTCTATCCTCACTTTTGCTATTACAATGTATTTCCCTTATATGGGACGAATAAAGGTATTCTGATTCTTATAATTATTAATATATTAATTAAAAACACAACGTGATTTGCAACCTATATAAAACTGGTCCTGCATTATTAATCCAAACCTGTAGGGGCGCTGTAAAACCTCAGTCCATTTAAACTGCAGGTAACGATACAAGAAGGCAACGAAGAAGACGAAGAAGCGCCACACTATTGGTCAGAATGGGTACAGCTCGGCTTCCCATTGGCTGGCCGAGTTGCCCCGCCAGTGGATAGAAGAATCAGCGCCATTATTAAACTTGTTGTTGTGCTCTTCGGACAGTTTGAGGTAAAACTTTAATATTAAACTATTCACATCAACGACAGGTGGATATCATTTTAGGACTTCATTAAAGGATTAGTTATCGTCCTTATGGGAAGATAACACGGAGCTGGGAGCCGATTGGCTGCGAGGAAGAAGCTAACGCGGCTAGCAGGAGTTAGCTGGAGCTCTGGCCGGGTTCTCTGTGCTCAGTGACCGTTAATAGTGCCTCTCCGTCGGCCTCAGAGGGGATGAGCTGCCCGGTGAACTTCCAGGCTCTACCCTCCGGAGTGTTGGAGGCTGTTTTCACTCCGGAGAACATGAGGAGAGGAGGGTGAGTTCATGTTGACATATCATGGTTCAGGTGATTCAAAAACGTGTGTGTGTGTGTGTGTGTGTGTGTGTGTGTGTGTGTGTGTGTGTGTGTGTGTGTGTGTGTGTGTGTGTGTGTGTGTGTGTGTGTGTGTGTGTGTGACTAAGTACATGTACTCAAGTACAATGTTGAGGTACTTGAGTATTTCCATTGTATGCTACTTTCAACTTCAATTCAAAGGTAAATGGTGTACTTTTACTCCAGATTTGGATAAATTATGTCTTAATCTCTTAAGGCTACTGTTGTCATTAGTTTTAACGCTCACAAACAGCCAGCTGGGCTTGCTAATGAACTAGCATGTTAACTTGTGATGGTAGTTTAACCTGGGTGATGCTAACTGAAGTTGCTGCTGCTAGCTAGCCCCCCTGCTCAACATTAGCAGGAACATCAACACCAGGCTAACCAAAAGCTACCACCCTACTGAGGTGGGAAGTAACTAAGTACTCAAGTACTGTACTTCAGTACAACTTAGAGGTACTTTACTTTAGTATTTACATTTTACTTCATACTTCTACTCCTCTACAGTTCAGAGGTAGATGGTGTACTTTTCCTCCACTACATGCATTTAATCCCTTTAGTTACTTCACAGATGAAGGATGTGAAATATAATCAAGTGTTAAATCAGACTTTAGTTCCACCTGGAGTAAATCCACCAGCTACTCTGCAGTCTACAAAGTCATTCAGACTAGCTGCACCTTTACCAGCTTTGAGAACACTTTCATGATCAATCATTTGTCACTTATTATTATTAATGGAAAGGTCCTTGATTCTGGCAACCGGCTTTTATTTTCATTTCCTCTCCTCTTCACCAATACATTAAAAGAGATTCCTTGTATGTGGAAAACCTGCTGCTCAATAAACCAGATTGAACTCCTTCTTATCTCTTCTGCTTTTGTTGCAGAACCTCGATGAACTCTGGTACTCAACTCACTTTCCCCAAGTCCAGATCAGCTCTGTGGGATGGCAGCCCTGCAGGAGAGAAGCTCCGCCTCCAGCTCTGCGCTCACAGGTACACACACACACACACTAGGATCTGAACATGTGTGTAAAGCCTGCCTCTCTGATCTCCAACACCTCTGTCTTTTTGAATCTGAATTATTCACGTGTCATGGCATCAACAGAACGAGAAAGGGGGCCCCACTGCTTAAACTCATCTACCAAACACTCCCAAGTGTGTGTGTCTTTGCAGTTTCATTCATGTGTTTACACGTAGCAGCTGCATCTAAACATCAGCTCAACTCTACAGTCAGACTGTGAATTCCATCATATATTACTGTCTGGATGTGTTTCAGTTTGTGACCTTCATTAAGTCAACCGAGGGTTTAACACATAAGCAGTCAGTGTTTTTATCTCCACTTTGACAGCATGTACACCAGACAGCATGTACACCAGACAGCATGTACACCAGAGAGCATGTACACCAGACAGCATGTACATCAGACAGCATGTACACCAGACAGCATGTACATCAGACAGCATGTACACCAGAGAGCATGTACACCAGAGAGCATGTACACCAGAGAGCATGTACACCAGAGAGCATGTACATCAGAGAGCATGTACACCAGACAGCATGTACATCAGACAGCATGTACACCAGACAGCATGTACACCAGACAGCATGTACATCAGACAGCATGTACATCAGAGAGCATGTACACCAGACAGCATGTACATCAGACAGCATGTACACCAGACAGCATGTACATCAGAGAGCATGTACACCAGACAGCATGTACATCAGACAGCATGTACACCAGACAGCATGTACATCAGACAGCATGTACATCAGACAGCATGTACACCAGACAGCATGTACACCAGACAGCATGTACACCAGACAGCATGTACATCAGACAGCATGTACACCAGACAGCATGTACACCAGACAGCATGTACATCAGACAGCATGTACATCAGAGAGCATGTACACCAGACAGCATGTACATCAGAGAGCATGTACACCAGACAGCATGTACATCAGACAGCATGTACATCAGACAGCATGTACACCAGACAGCATGTACACCAGACAGCATGTACACCAGACAGCATGTACACCAGACAGCATGTACATCAGACAGCATGTACACCAGAGAGCATGTACATCAGAGAGCATGTACATCAGAGAGCATGTACACCAGAGAGCATGTACACCAGACAGCATGTACACCAGACAGCATGTACACCAGACAGCATGTAGACAGCATGTACACCAGACAGCATGTACACCAGAGAGCATGTACACCAGAGAGCATGTACATCAGAGAGCATGTACATCAGAGAGCATGTACACCAGAGAGCATGTACACCAGACAGCATGTACACCAGACAGCATGTAGACAGCATGTACACCAGAGAGCATGTACACCAGAGAGCATGTACATCAGAGAGCATGTACATCAGAGAGCATGTACATCAGAGAGCATGTACACCAGAGAGCATGTACATCAGAGAGCATGTACATCAGAGAGCATGTACATCAGAGAGCATGTACACCAGAGAGCATGTACATCAGACAGCATGTACACCAGAGAGCATGTACACCAGACAGCATGTACACCAGACAGCATGTAGACAGCATGTACACCAGACAGCATGTACATCAGAGAGCATGTACACCAGAGAGCATGTACACCAGAGAGCATGTACATCAGAGAGCATGTACATCAGAGAGCATGTACACCAGAGAGCATGTACATCAGACAGCATGTACACCAGAGAGCATGTACACCAGACAGCATGTACACCAGACAGCATGTACACCAGACAGCATGTACATCAGACAGCATGTACACCAGAGAGCATGTACATCAGAGAGCATGTACATCAGAGAGCATGTACACCAGAGAGCATGTACACCAGACAGCATGTACACCAGACAGCATGTAGACAGCATGTACACCAGACAGCATGTACACCAGAGAGCATGTACACCAGAGAGCATGTACATCAGAGAGCATGTACATCAGAGAGCATGTACATCAGAGAGCATGTACACCAGAGAGCATGTACACCAGAGAGCATGTACATCAGAGAGCATGTACATCAGAGAGCATGTACACCAGAGAGCATGTACACCAGACAGCATGTACACCAGACAGCATGTAGACAGCATGTACACCAGAGAGCATGTACACCAGAGAGCATGTACATCAGAGAGCATGTACATCAGAGAGCATGTACATCAGAGAGCATGTACACCAGAGAGCATGTACATCAGAGAGCATGTACATCAGAGAGCATGTACATCAGAGAGCATGTACACCAGAGAGCATGTACATCAGACAGCATGTACACCAGAGAGCATGTACACCAGACAGCATGTACACCAGACAGCATGTAGACAGCATGTACACCAGACAGCATGTACACCAGACAGCATGTACACCAGACAGCATGTACATCTGACAGCATGTACACCAGACAGCATGTACATCAGAGAGCATGTACACCAGACAGCATGTACATCAGACAGCATGTACACCAGAGAGCATGTACACCAGACAGCATGTACATCAGAGAGCATGTACACCAGAGAGCATGTACACCAGAGAGCATGTACATCAGACAGCATGTACATCAGACAGCATGTACACCAGAGAGCATGTACAGCAGACAGCATGTACACCAGACAGCATGTAGACAGCATGTACACCAGACAGCATGTACACCAGAGAGCATGTACACCAGAGAGCATGTACACCAGACAGCATGTACACCAGAGAGCATGTACACCAGAGAGCATGTACACCAGAGAGCATGTACACCAGAGAGCATGTACACCAGAGAGCATGTACACCAGAGAGCATGTACACCAGAGAGCATGTACATCAGAGAGCATGTACACCAGAGAGCATGTACACCAGAGAGCATGTACATCAGACAGCATGTACATCAGACAGCATGTACACCAGAGAGCATGTACAGCAGACAGCATGTACACCAGACAGCATGTAGACAGCATGTACACCAGACAGCATGTACACCAGAGAGCATGTACACCAGACAGCATGTACACCAGAGAGCATGTACACCAGAGAGCATGTACACCAGAGAGCATGTACATCAGAGAGCATGTACACCAGAGAGCATGTACACCAGAGAGCATGTACACCAGAGAGCATGTACACCAGAGAGCATGTACACCAGAGAGCATGTACATCAGACAGCATGTACATCAGAGAGCATGTACACCAGAGAGCATGTACAGCAGACAGCATGTACACCAGACAGCATGTAGACAGCATGTACACCAGAGAGCATGTACACCAGACAGCATGTACACCAGAGAGCATGTACACCAGAGAGCATGTACACCAGAGAGCATGTACACCAGAGAGCATGTACACCAGAGAGCATGTACACCAGAGAGCATGTACACCAGAGAGCATGTAGACAGCATGTACACCAGAGAGCATGTACACCAGACAGCATGTACACCAGAGAGCATGTACACCAGAGAGCATGTACACCAGAGAGCATGTACACCAGAGAGCATGTACACCAGAGAGCATGTACATCAGACAGCATGTACATCAGAGAGCATGTACACCAGAGAGCATGTACAGCAGACAGCATGTACACCAGACAGCATGTAGACAGCATGTACACCAGACAGCATGTACACCAGACAGCATGTACATCAGAGAGCATGTACACCAGACAGCATGTACATCAGAGAGCATGTACACCAGAGAGCATGTACACCAGAGAGCATGTACACCAGAGAGCATGTACACCAGACAGCATGTACATCAGAGAGCATGTACACCAGACAGCATGTACACCAGAGAGCATGTACACCAGAGAGCATGTACATCAGACAGCATGTACATCAGACAGCATGTACACCAGAGAGCATGTACACCAGAGAGCATGTACACCAGACAGCATGTACACCAGACAGCATGTACACCAGACAGCATGTACATCAGACAGCATGTACACCAGACAGCATGTACACCAGACAGCATGTACATCAGAGAGCATGTACACCAGAGAGCATGTACACCAGAGAGCATGTACACCAGAGAGCATGTACACCAGAGAGCATGTACACCAGAGAGCATGTACACCAGAGAGCATGTACACCAGAGAGCATGTACATCAGACAGCATGTACATCAGAGAGCATGTACACCAGAGAGCATGTACAGCAGACAGCATGTACATCAGAGAGCATGTACATCAGAGAGCATGTACACCAGACAGCATGTAGACAGCATGTACACCAGACAGCATGTACACCAGAGAGCATGTACATCAGAGAGCATGTACACCAGACAGCATGTACATCAGAGAGCATGTACACCAGAGAGCATGTACACCAGACAGCATGTACACCAGACAGCATGTACACCAGACAGCATGTACACCAGACAGCATGTACACCAGACAGCATGTACACCAGAGAGCATGTACACCAGACAGCATGTACACCAGAGAGCATGTACACCAGACAGCATGTACACCAGACAGCATGTACATCAGAGAGCATGTACATCAGACAGCATGTACATCAGACAGCATGTACATCAGAGAGCATGTACACCAGAGAGCATGTACACCAGAGAGCATGTACACCAGACAGCATGTACATCAGAGAGCATGTACACAGACAGCATGTACATCAAGAGAGCATGTACACCAGAGAGCATGTACACCAGACAGCATGTACACCAGACAGCATGTACACCAGACAGCATGTACACCAGACAGCATGTACACCAGACAGCATGTACACCAGAGAGCATGTACACCAGACAGCATGTACACCAGAGAGCATGTACACCAGAACAGCAATGTACACCAGACAGCATGTACATCAGAGAGCATGTACACCAGAGAGCATGTACACAGAGAGCATGTACACCAGAGAGCATGTACACCAGAGAGCATGTACACCAGAGAGCATGTACATCAGACAGCATGTACATCAGAGAGCATGTACACCAGAGAGCATGTACACCAGACAGCATGTACACCAGACAGCATGTACACCAGAGAGCATGTACACCAGACAGCATGTACACCAGACAGCATGTACACCAGACAGCATGTACATCAGACAGCATGTACACCAGAGAGCATGTACACCAGACAGCATGTACATCAGAGAGCATGTACATCAGAGAGCATGTACACCAGAGAGCATGTACACCAGAGAGCATGTACACCAGACAGCATGTACACCAGACAGCATGTACACCAGAGAGCATGTACACCAGAGAGCATGTACACCAGAGAGCATGTACACCAGACAGCATGTACATCAGACAGCATGTACACCAGACAGCATGTACACCAGAGAGCATGTACACCAGAGAGCATGTACACCAGAGAGCATGTACACCAGAGAGCATGTACACCAGAGAGCATGTACACCAGACAGCATGTACACCAGAGAGCATGTACACCAGAGAGCATGTACACCAGACAGCATGTACATCAGACAGCATGTACATCAGACAGCATGTACACCAGACAGCATGTACACCAGAGAGCATGTACACCAGAGAGCATGTACACCAGACAGCATGTACATCAGACAGCATGTACACCAGACAGCATGTACACCAGAGAGCATGTACACCAGACAGCATGTACACCAGACAGCATGTACACCAGACAGCATGTACACCAGACAGCATGTACACCAGACAGCATGTACACCAGACAGCATGTACACCAGACAGCATGTACACCAGAGAGCATGTACACCAGAGAGCATGTACACCAGAGAGCATGTACACCAGAGAGCATGTACACCAGACAGCATGTACACCAGAGAGCATGTACACCAGACAGCATGTACACCAGAGAGCATGTACACCAGAGAGCATGTACACCAGACAGCATGTACACCAGAGAGCATGTACACCAGACAGCATGTACACCAGAGAGCATGTACACAGAGAGCATGTACACCAGACAGCATGTACACAGAGAGCATGTACACCAGAGAGCATGTACACCAGACAGCATGTACACCAGAGAGCATGTACACCAGACAGCATGTACACCAGACAGCATGTACACCAGAGAGCATGTACACCAGAGAGCATGTACACCAGAGAGCATGTACACCAGAGAGCATGTACACCAGACAGCATGTACACCAGAGAGCATGTACACCAGACAGCATGTACACCAGAGAGCATGTACACCAGACAGCATGTACACCAGAGAGCATGTACACCAGACAGCATGTACACCAGACAGCATGTACACCAGAGAGCATGTACACCAGACAGCATGTACATCAGAGAGCATGTACACCAGAGAGCATGTACACCAGAGAGCATGTACACCAGACAGCATGTACACCAGACAGCATGTACACCAGACAGCATGTACACCAGACAGCATGTACACCAGAGAGCATGTACACCAGAGAGCATGTACACCAGAGAGCATGTACACATCATATATTACTGTCTGGATGTGTTTCAGTTTGTGACCTTCATTAAGTCAACCGAGGGTTTAACACATAAGCAGTCAGTGTTTTTATCTCCACTTTGACAGCATGTACATCAGACAGCATGTACATCAGACAGCATGTACACCAGACAGCATGTACATCAGACAGCATGTACACCAGACAGCATGTACACCAGAGAGCATGTACACCAGAGAGCATGTACACCAGAGAGCATGTACATCAGACAGCATGTACATCAGAGAGCATGTACATCAGACAGCATGTACATCAGAGAGCATGTACACCAGACAGCATGTACACCAGACAGCATGTACACCAGAGAGCATGTACATCAGACAGCATGTACATCAGAGAGCATGTACACCAGACAGCATGTACACCAGACAGCATGTACACCAGAGAGCATGTACACCAGAGAGCATGTACACCAGAGAGCATGTACATCAGACAGCATGTACATCAGAGAGCATGTACACCAGAGAGCATGTACATCAGACAGCATGTACATCAGAGAGCATGTACACCAGAGAGCATGTACACCAGACAGCATGTACACCAGAGAGCATGTACACCAGAGAGCATGTACACCAGAGAGCATGTACATCAGACAGCATGTACATCAGACAGCATGTACATCAGAGAGCATGTACACCAGAGAGCATGTACACCAGAGAGCATGTACATCAGACAGCATGTACATCAGAGAGCATGTACACCAGAGAGCATGTACATCAGACAGCATGTACATCAGACAGCATGTACATCAGAGAGCATGTACACCAGACAGCATGTACACCAGACAGCATGTACACCAGAGAGCATGTACACCAGAGAGCATGTACACCAGAGAGCATGTACACCAGAGAGCATGTACACCAGACAGCATGTACACCAGACAGCATGTACACCAGAGAGCATGTACACCAGAGAAGCATGTACATCAGACAGCATGTACATCAGACAGCATGTACATCAGAGAGCATGTACACCAGAGGAGCATGTACACCAGAGAGCATGTACATCAGACAGCATGTACATCAGAGAGCATGTACACCAGAGAGCATGTACATCAGACAGCATGTACACCAGACAGCATGTACATCAGAGAGCATGTACACCAGAGAGCATGTACACCAGAGAGCATGTACATCAGACAGCATGTACATCAGAGAGCATGTACACCAGAGAGCATGTACATCAGACAGCATGTACATCAGAGAGCATGTACATCAGACAGCATGTACATCAGAGAGCATGTACACCAGAGAGCATGTACATCAGACAGCATGTACATCAGACAGCATGTACACCAGAGAGCATGTACACCAGAGAGCATGTACACCAGAGAGCATGTACATCAGACAGCATGTACATCAGAGAGCATGTACACCAGAGAGCATGTACATCAGACAGCATGTACACCAGACAGCATGTACATCAGAGAGCATGTACACCAGAGAGCATGTACACCAGACAGCATGTAGACAGCATGTACACCAGACAGCATGTACACCAGACAGCATGTACACCAGAGAGCATGTACACCAGAGAGCATGTACAGCAGACAGCATGTACACCAGACAGCATGTAGACAGCATGTACACCAGACAGCATGTACACCAGAGAGCATGTACACCAGACAGCATGTACACCAGACAGCATGTACACCAGACAGCATGTACACCAGACAGCATGTACACCAGACAGCATGTACACCAGACAGCATGTACACCAGACAGCATGTACACCAGACAGCATGTACACCAGACAGCATGTACACCAGACAGCATGTACACCAGACAGCATGTACACCAGACAGCATGTACACCAGACAGCATGTACATCAGAGAGCATGTACACCAGACAGCATGTACACCAGAGAGCATGTACACCAGACAGCATGTACACCAGAGAGCATGTACACCAGAGAGCATGTACACCAGAGAGCATGTACACCAGAGAGCATGTACATCAGACAGCATGTACACCAGACAGCATGTACACCAGAGAGCATGTACACCAGACAGCATGTACATCAGACAGCATGTACACCAGACAGCATGTACACCAGACAGCATGTACACCAGACAGCATGTACACCAGACAGCATGTACACCAGACAGCATGTACACCAGACAGCATGTACACCAGACCGTAATGAAGTGGTGTAGCACCATGTAATGTGTGTGTGTGTGTGTGTGTGTCTCTGTGTGTGTACAGGAAGCCCCGCCTGGTGCTGTTGGAGAAAGCTCTGCGATTGGCTCAGCGTCACGCCCGTCACAGCAACAAGCCCCGCCTCCCGTGTTTCCTCCTGGGCTCCATGAGTGTGGACGCAGGTAAGAGCTCACCTGTGTCGTGTCAAATGATCATATAATCATTTAAAACATATAGACTGAGGGTGCGTTCACACCTAATAGTCCGCTCTCTGTTGGCACCAGACCACAGTTTGTTCCATTGTTTCATTTCTCAGAAGGTCCGGTTTGCGTTCACACGGCAAAACTCAAACGGACTATAAACTTTAAACACAAGTCAGGTGCTCGGAAATGCTGTTCAACCATTGGTCAGACATTAAGGGGTAAAAACGCAAATCCCGGCCATTCCTACCGGAGCCTCCGCCATGGAGCATCGGCACTTTCAGCAGGTTATTCTCATGCTGCTGTTAGTCTGGAGATCAACAGACACTAGCGGCCCGCGCATATGATTATATAATCAGACAACGTCCGTTAAAAAACATTATAACACAATGAGAGACGTTCTGCAGTCAGGAGGGCGTTTCACCGACGACAGCTGTTCTGACTTTTATGTAGCTGACGGAGCATTCTTACTTTACACGACACTGTTCAACTCTTCATTCTGCTTCACTCTTTAACTGAACAACCGCGGATGTCTTGAAAGAGTCTTTCGCTAAAGATTTTGAAGATATCCGCGTTCCTGTGACTCGTAAATCCTACGCTTCCTATGTTTTGGTGCGGACTGCGTTCACACCAGAGATGAACCGCTCCAGAGTTCACTAGCAAGCGCTCCGAGACCACCTCTTTAGGCGGACCTGAGTCCGGTTGTTTAGTTCACTTCAGAGGACTGCGTTCACACCAACCCAAACGAACCGCACCAAGCGGCTAAACGCACCAGGGTTCCATTCAACCGGACTATAACAGGCAGGTGTGAACGCACCCTGAGACTCTGATTGCCTTTCGCTCTGTTAAATTGTATTGTTAGTCTTGTATGGGTTTAACAGAGACAGATGTTAGGGTTTATATTTCAGGAGGACAAAGGAAGTAAAAGGAGGATTTGCAAATGGTTAAGGACGAGGGGGTTTACGGTTTAATGATGTTTAGATGATGCCTAAGAGAATTTAAGGGTGGGACCAGTTGGCTGTTTCCTCTCATGAATACACAGAGACTGTCAGCAGAACTTCTTTCTCCTCTGAGGATGAAGCTGCTCTGCATTTCAGATCCATTTCACTTTATATTGACTTTCTTTATTACTTTATTAAATATAACAGACAGACAAACTTTGTCCATGAATCATTTATCAGTTTCTCTGAAGAGTTTCCTCCACAACCTGCTCCCCTGTGATTGGTCCAGCTGTAGGATCATTATAATAACCCCCCCTGTGGTTCCAGATGAGGAGGGGGTCACCGTGACTCTGGACCGCTTTGACCCGGGTCGAGATCAGGGCCGGGTCCCCTCGGCTCTTCTGCCCGGAGACGTCCTGGTCCCCTGCCTGTTCTCCACTCAGGAGGGCGCCTCTGACGCTGTCCAATCAGAGGCCGAGCTGCACCACTGCTTCAAGGTAGGGCAATATGTATAGCATGGTTCAGTTACGCTGCTCCTGTGGCTTGGATCCTTTAAACAGACTCAAAGTGACTCAACAATATGTCAATCCTATATCCATATTGAGATCAGTGTTTCTGTTTGGACGGGAAAGTCTGTTGCCGATGCCATGATCTTAGGGCGGGAATACCGTGAACATAGTTTAACGTGACAGAGGAATAAATACACACACACACCGTCTGCTTTGCTTCAACTGGAAGTGACACGTTTTATTGCGCATGTCCCTTTATCACGGGAATACAGGAAGTGATTAGTATAAGAGTATTAAATAAACA
>CM053246.1:43471168-43516168 GCA_028583405.1 Pogonophryne albipinna
ACCCCCCCTTGTGTGTGTGGGAGGGGGGGGGGGGGGGGCAACTTCCAACCGGAGTCATTTGGGGGGGCTCTTGGGAAAAAAGGTTGGGAACCACTTAGGGATGTAACGATATACCGAATATCGCGGTAAATAAACGTCCCAATACCGTCGTGAGACTGACAACATCTACCGCGATTTTTCTTTTTAATTATTTTTTTATTTTAAATATGGTTTTTTTAAACACTTTTTTTTGTTTTAAACCTTTATTGAACCAGGTGGTCCCATTGAGATCATCGATCTCTTTTTCAAGAGAGACCTGTCCAACATGGCAGCAAGTAGGTTACAACATGAACATAAAACAACAGAACACAAAAGGACATGGTATTTACAGGGCTACATGTACACACCTAGAGACATGGACCAGTACCAACAGTATATCTATATCTCTGTCAATAAGCCTCACCTTCTTGGCAACAGTATTGTTGTTGAAGAGGTGGAGAGACAATGCACAGTTTGACCCACTGCTGTCACCCATGGCCAAAGCATATCTCTCCGTCCCACTGAGGTGGCGTTAGACTTTTTCGCTGTCCGTCATTTTGACCGACAGGATCGTAAAATGTCCGTCATAATCCCTTATTACCCGTCGGGTCTGAACAGTTCACGAGAGAGAGCATGCTCGTGAACTGTCAACCGGGGGGGGGGGGCGGTGTTATGCCGTGTGTGCCGTGTGTGCATGCACCTCGCGGGAGCGCGCACAGCGTAAAGCAAAACCTCCCAGACATGTGTTGATCTGTACGGCAAAGTACGGTTTGGAAACTATAATTTCCTTTTGGAGGGCATGCATAACACGGCATAACACCAGAGCCTCGCTGCGGGGAAACGTTGGCGCTGTTCCGAGTTTGTTCTAATCTGTCAAAATGACTGCTTTCAGATTTTTCCGTCATTGTTAAATAAAATATTCGGTTAACGCGACCACTGCTGTCCCAGCAACATCAGTACCAGCAACATCAGTACCAGCAACATCAGTCCCAGCAACATCAGTCCCAGCAACATCAGTACCAGCAACATCAGTACCAGCAACATCAGTCCCAGCAACATCAGTCCCAGCAACATCAGTACCAGCAACATCAGTACCAGCAACATCAGTACCAGCAACATCAGTACCAGCAACATCAGATCAGTCCCAGCAACATCAGATCAGTCCCAGCAACATCAGATCAGTCCCAGCAACATCAGATCCAGCAACATCAGTCCCAGCAACATCAGTCCCAGCAACATCAGTACCAGCAACATCAGTACCAGCAACATCAGTCCCAGCAACATCAGTCCCAGCAACATCAGTCCCAGCAACATCAGTCCCAGCAACATCAGTCCCAGCAACATCAGTACCAGCAACATCAGATCAGTCCCAGCAACATCAGTACCAGCAACATCAGTACCAGCAACATCAGTACCAGCAACATCAGTACCAGCAACATCAGTCCCAGCAACATCAGTCCCAGCAACATCAGTCCCAGCAACATCAGTACCAGCAACATCAGTCCCAGCAACATCAGTCCCAGCAACATCAGATCAGTCCCAGCAACATCAGTCCCAGCAACATCAGTACCAGCAACATCAGTACCAGCAACATCAGTACCAGCAACATCAGTCCCAGCAACATCAGATCAGTCCCAGCAACATCAGATCCAGCAACATCAGTCCCAGCAACATCAGTCCCAGCAACATCAGTACCAGCAACATCAGTACCAGCAACATCAGTCCCAGCAACATCAGTACCAGCAACATCAGTACCAGCAACATCAGTACCAGCAACATGAGTACCAGCAACATCAGTCCCAGCTACATCAGTCCCAGCAACATCAGTCCCAGCAACATCAGTCCCAGCAACATCAGTACCAGCAACATCAGTCCCAGCAACATCAGTCCCAGCAACATCAGTCCCAGCAACATCAGTCCCAGCAACATCAGTACCAGCAACATCAGTACCAGCAACATCAGTACCAGCAACATCAGTCCCAGCAACATCAGTACCAGCAACATCAGTCCCAGCAACATCAGTCCCAAGCGAGAGAGTTGTTTCCAGAGCAGGGGATATTATAAATGCCCAAACATCCCAGCTTATAAATACCTGGAAATGTGGACATGCTCATATTCCTAGAAACCTGTCTGATGATGCCGAGTGAGTGACTAGTGAGTTTGAGTTACTTGAAAAACTAAAGTGACACTTGATTTATTTGATTGCAGGGTCTGATTATTAAATGTTTATTTGTGAGATGCAGTGGCACAAAGAAAATGCCTACTTTGTTTGGTAGCACTATAGGTACAAAAACACTGGTTTTCTTGTTCCAGTCTGTTACTGTCACTTTGTTTTTGACCCTTTAAAATACTGCTATCCTACTAAAATGCTGCACAAATCAGATTTATTATTTAATAAAGAAACATTTTCCGAGTAAAAAAATGTTTTATTGAAAAAAAAATGGAATTATTATTATTTTTCTTTATTATTCAATATCGCGATAAATACCGTACCGTGGACTTGTTATCGCGATATTATCGTACCGTGAGTTTTTGGTATCGTTACATCCCTAGAACCACTGCATTACATGTTAGACGCTTTTATCCAAAGCGACTCACATACTCAATACTGTGGACAATCCCCACAGGAGCAATTTGGGGTGAAGGGTCTCAGGGACACAACGACATGCTGACTGCAGTGGGGTTTGAACCTGTGACTAGGGATGTCCCGATCACATTTTTTTGCTTCCGATCATTTGATTTTGACAATCTGCGGATACCGATTTTTTCCGATCTTTATGCAATGCATTAAGAGAAAAAAAAGGTAACAGATAACGGCTGGTCATCCAACGCGATGAGTTCAGCTATCTTGGCTGTTATTCTTTTGGCCTTTTCACTGTTCTGGGGCAGTTTCTCTTTCCTTTTGAAAGTCTCTGAAAGTGTTGGTTGTTTCAGTGCCGTTACCCGAGTGGCCGCTGTGTACTCGTGGTGTTGTTGTTGGTGTTTGTTTCTCAGGTGGCGTATTAGATTGGTCGTGTTGAACGTAGCTCTGTTCTTTCCACCAAGCGGAACCTCCGCCTTGCAAACATTGCATCTGGCTGTTACACTGCCTTCGCATTCAATTTTATAATACTTCCAAACTCCTGACATTTTCTCTGTCCCGACTCCCGAGTCACCAGCTGAACGTAGCCTCTCGTTAGCTTACTGCTACTATTAGACACTGCGCCCTCTGTTGCCAGATTTGAGAGAAATAAGCAACCAGGTCTGAAAACAAGCCCAAAAGAAGCAACACATACATGATGTTGTGTCATTTCAAACCAAAACTAAGGCCTCAGGATGACTTTAAGACGTGAACATGGTCATTTTTGTTTTGTAACATTAAATAAAAAAATAAATAAAAAAATTCCCGATCCCCGATTTTTTTTCTCCCGATCTTTTGAAAATCACGTGATCGGCTCCGATCCCCGATCACGTGATCGGATCGGGACATCTCTACCTGTGACCCCCTGATCCCAACACCAACGCACTAGTCCACTGCGCCACAGCCTCCCTATACAATAATATAATACTTTAATGGTCAGATCAAGTCTGAAATGCTCCTTGCATCCCAGCAGCTTCATGTGTAACATCAACAGACAAACATCAACAGACAAACATCAACAGACAAACATCAACAGACAAACATCAACACACATGAGAAACAAACATGGAACATAACGGCAGGATCAGTGAGAGAAAACATGTTCAATTACCCTTTAGCGTGCATTTGAGTCACTCTCAGGTTTCACTCTACAACAATCTGGAGATCACCCCTCTGGATTTAATTTACACATTATAGACGCTAACGTGCACTCACTGAATGTAGGACACAGACACATTCGAAATCTAAAAATGTCTCGGAGAGAAATCATTATTTATTTTATTTTTATCGTCATACATTTACCTGCTTGTGTTATATTTAGCTGCATGCACCTGTAAAGGTTTTAACATCTAATAGAGGGGAATTTCTTGTTTATTTCTAACTTGTGATGTTGCAAAGCGCTTTGAGCTGCCCCTGAAAAGTGCTATATAAATAAGGCTTTATTATGAATCTACCTGTTCTTCCTGTGGTGTTTCAGCTGGCTGAGTGGAGTCACTCACATCTACAGCCCTCAGGTGTGGGCCTGGTGTCTCCGGTTCCTCTACAGCGCCGCCCTGCAGGACAGGTGAGTTACAGGCACACTGATATCTCTCTATATCTCTAAATACTACATCATTGTGCAGAATAGTCTACATACAAGTACTTGGAATATTGATATAAGTTGCAGACAGATGAATGTTATGGATGTTCTTTCAAAAGTTCAGGTGGTGGTTTTAGTATTCCAACGTGAAGTCAAGTGACCGTGCTGTAGTTCCTTTATAGCCCAACATTAGCCTCCTTTAGCTTAGCGGTGGTGACGTGAAGTCATGTGACCGTGCTGTAGTTCCTTTATAGCCCAACATTAGCCTCCTTTAGCTTAGCGGTGGTGACGTGAAGTCAAGTGACCGTGCTGTAGTTCCTTTATAGCCCAACATTAGCCTCCTTTAGCTTAGCGGTGGTGACGTGAAGTCAAGTGACCGTGCTGTAGTTCCTTTATAGCCCAACATTAGCCTCCTTTAGCTTAGCGGTGGTGATGTGAAGTTATGTGACCGTGATGTAGTTCCTTTATAGCCCAACATTAGCCACCTTTAGCTTAGCGGTGGTGACGTGAAGTCATGTGACCGTGATGTAGTTCCTTTATAGCCCAACATTAGCCTCCTTTAGCTTAGCGGTGGTGACGTGAAGTCATGTGACCGTGCTACAGTTCCTTTATAGCCCAACATTAGCCTCCTTTAGCTTAGCGGTGGTGACATGAAGTCATGTGACCGTGCTGTAGTTCCTTTATAGCCCAACATTAGCCGCCTTTAGCTTAGCGGTGATGACGTGAAGTCATGTGATGGTGCTGTAGTTCCTTTATAGCCCAACATTAGCCTCCTTTAGCTTAGCGGTGGTGACGTGAAGTCATGTGACCGTGATGTAGTTCCTTTATAGCCCAACATTAGCCTCCTTTAGCTTAGCGGTGGTGACGTGAAGTCATGTGACCGTGCTACAGTTCCTTTATAGCCCAACATTAGCCTCCTTTAGCTTAGCGGTGGTGACATGAAGTCATGTGACCGTGCTGTAGTTCCTTTATAGCCCAACATTAGCCGCCTTTAGCTTAGCGGTGGTGACGTGAAGTCATGTGACGGTGCTGTAGTTCCTTTATAGCCCAACATTAGCCGCCTTTAGCTTAGCGGTGGTGACGTGAAGTCATGTGACCGTGCTGTAGTTCCTTTATAGCCCAACATTAGCCTCCTTTAGCTTAGCGGTGGTGACGTGAAGTCATGTGACCGTGCTGTAGTTCCTTTATAGCCCAACATTAGCCTCCTTTAGCTTAGCGGTGGTGACGTGAAGTCATGTGACCGTGCTACAGTTCCTTTATAGCCCAACATTAGCCTCCTTTAGCTTAGCGGTGGTGACGTGAAGTCATGTGACCGTGCTACAGTTCCTTTATAGCCCAACATTAGCCTCCTTTAGCTTAGCGGTGGTGACATGAAGTCATGTGACCGTGCTGTAGTTCCTTTATAGCCCAACATTAGCCGCCTTTAGCTTAGCGGTGGTGACGTGAAGTCATGTCACGGTGCTGTAGTTCCTTTATAGCCCAACATTAGCCGCCTTTAGCTTAGCGGTGGTGACGTGAAGTCATGTGACCGTGCTGTAGTTCCTTTATAGCCCAACATTAGCCTCCTTTAGCTTAGCGATGGTGACGTGAAGTCATGTGACCGTGCTGTAGTTCCTTTATAGCCCAACATTAGCCTCCTTTAGCTTAGCGGTGGTGACGTGAAGTCATGTGACCGTGCTACAGTTCCTTTATAGCCCAACATTAGCCTCCTTTAGCTTAGCGGTGGTGACATGAAGTCATGTGACCGTGCTACAGTTCCTTTATAGCCCAACATTAGCCTCCTTTAGCTTAGCGGTGGTGACGTGAAGTCATGTGACCGTGCTGTAGTTCCTTTATAGCCCAACATTAGCCTCCTTTAGCTTAGCGGTGGTGACGTGAAGTCATGTGACCGTGCTACAGTTCCTTTATAGCCCAACATTAGCCTCCTTTAGCTTAGCGGTGGTGACATGAAGTCATGTGACCGTGCTGTAGTTCCTTTATAGCCCAACATTAGCCGCCTTTAGCTTAGCGGTGGTGACGTGAAGTCATGTGACCGTGCTGTAGTTCCTTTATAGCCCAACATTAGCCGCCTTTAGCTTAGCGGTGGTGACGTGAAGTCATGTGACGGTGCTGTAGTTCCTTTATAGCCCAACATTAGCCGCCTTTAGCTTAGCGGTGGTGACGTGAAGTCATGTGACCGTGCTGTAGTTCCTTTCTAGCCCAACATTAGCCTCCTTTAGCTTAGCGGTGGTGACGTGAAGTCATGTGACCGTGCTGTAGTTCCTTTATAGCCCAACATTAGCCTCCTTTAGCTTAGCGGTGGTGACGTGAAGTCATGTGACCGTGCTGTAGTTCCTTTATAGCCCAACATTAGTATGTCATGCTCAAATGATTCTTCCAATTGTGTTCCAGAGTTTTCTCAGAGAGCGGATGTTTCCTCCTCGTCTTGTTCGGCTCCACTCACAGAGCTCCTCAGTTCTTCCAGTGTCGAGGATCTGGATCACATCTGGACTACCAGCTGCTGAGCGGCTCTCAGTATGTCACTCAGTACCAGGTAACGACACACCTGACTCACAGGAAGCTTCTTCAAACAGAGAGCAGTGATGAGCTCTTGCCTACAGTTCTTTGGAATCAACAATCCTGACTAAAGGTCCTTTAATGCAGAATAACAGAGTTTTAATGCCGTTAATCATCAAAAAAAGAAAAGGGAGATCTGTTTTTTACAACATTTGGCACACTCATGCATCGCTTCACGATCTCTAATAATGGAGCTATTTTAATTGAGACCTGTAGAATAAAGCGATGAAATCCAGAGGAAGCGTATTTCACACATGATTAGTTCAAAGACCTTCGGAAAGTAAAAGATCTGAGGAAAATTCTAGTTTTCACAGTTTGGGGCTGTGACTAACTGTGATTTTTCAAATAATTGCCAAAATAGTGTGTGTGTGTGTGTGTGTGTGTGTGTGTGTGTGTGTGTGTGTGTGTGTGTGTGTGTGTGTGTGTGTGTGTGTGTGTGTGTGTGTGTGTGTGTGTGTGTGTGTGTGTGTGTGTGTGTGTGTGTGTGTGTGTGTGTGTGTGTGTGTGTGTGTGTGTGTGTGTGTGTGTGTGTGTGTGTGTGTGTGTGTGTGTGTGTGTGTGTGTGTGTGTGTGTGTGTGTGTGTGTGTGTGTGTGTGCACAGTCTGTGACACTCACCTGTGTGTGTGTATATACAGTCTGTGACACTCACCTGTGTGTGTGTATATACAGTCTGTGACACTCACCTGTGTGTGTGTATATACAGTCTGTGACACTCACCTGTGTGTGTGTATATACAGTCTGTGACACTCACCTGTGTGTGTGTATATACAGTCTGTGACACTCACCTGTGTGTGTGTATATACAGTCTGTGACACTCACCTGTGTGTGTGTATATACAGTCTGTGACACTCACCTGTGTGTGTATACAGTCTGTGACACTCACCTGTGTGTGTGTGTGTGTATACAGTCTGTGACACTCACCTGTGTGTGTGTGTGTGTGTATACAGTCTGTGACACTCACCTGTGTGTGTGTGTGTGTGTGTATACAGTCTGTGACACTCACCTGTGTGTGTGTATACAGTCTGTGACACTCACCTGTGTGTGTGTGTATACAGTCTGTGACACTCACCTGTGTGTGTGTATACAGTCTGTGACACTCACCTGTGTGTGAGTATACAGTCTGTGACACTCACCTGTGTGTGTGTATACAGTCTGTGTGACTCACCTGTGTGCTAACAGTCTGTGTGACTCACCTGTGTCTCCAGCAGGTGTGTGAGGAGGGTCGTACGCTGCAGTGTGAGCTGATGACAGACAGCCGACACTCTGAGACCTTCAGAGAGGCGCACACCTCCTTCAACAGGTAACACAACGTTTCCTAGTTTTTCCCAAATGAAATATTCTGATAATCTGTTGTCTGTGTGTGAAGTGTGGACGAAGGCACAGGTGAGTTTTCACTGTGGACGAGGGCACAGGTGAGTTTTCACTGTGGACGAGGGCACAGGTGAGTTTTCACTGTGGACTCACCTGTTACCTCTTCATGTGTCTGTGGAAGCAGCCAATCGGAGCGCAGCGTCTGATGTTTGCTTTGTCTGTTTGTGCTCAGAGCGCCCGGTCTGTCTGTCTGCGACCAGGACTCTGGAGTCGAGGACGAAGACCTGTCCCCCCGTCCGTCCCCCAGCCCGCACCCCCCCGCCCAGCAGGTCAGCTCAGAGGCTCATTTTCAATACATCACAACACTGGGATATTTTGAAGCCGTCTCAGTGCTATCAGGAATCAATATTTAGAACGGTTCATCCATGAGCCCGGAGAACACAAATCTAAAAGCTTGTTTCAGAGTTTAGATTTGAGGAACATGGGACCACGTGGACGTTCCCTCCTAAACTAGGGGCACAAAGGGAGGAAAGAAAGAGAGAGGAAACTGATTTGGAAGAATTAGTAGATGTTTAATTGTTAAAAAAATGAAATGTAAACTAATGACAAACAAAAACAACTTTCTTATAAAAGAAAGCGACAACGGTGACCTAAAGACTATTTAGAACTACTACACGTTGCACAAAGGCTACAAAAAAACGACACAGAAGACCCACTGCTGTCCACGCACGCACGCACGCACGCACCTACGCACGCACCTACGCACACACACACACACACACACACACACATACACACACACACACGTAACATTCACATTTTCATGTTTTGTGTTTGTACTCCAGGCTCGCAGAGTTCAGCCGTCGGTCCCTGAACTCTCTCTGCTGATTGACAGCAGCTTCTCCACCAATCAGAATGTCAGGCAGTCCCCTGGCCCCTCCCACAGACCTCCTCCTGACAGGAAGGCTGCTCCTCCACCTGGATACTCTTCCTCAGCTCCTCCTCACCTCCACAGCACCCCAAACCCCCACCTGCAGCAGCCCTGCTCCTGCTGCTCCTCCAACAACTACAACTGCACCTCCATCTTCTCCTCCCCCGGACTCCACCCTACTCCTTCCTCCCTTCATCATCATCATCATCACCAGACTCCTCCTCCTCCTCCTCCTCCCCCCACTCCTCTCCATGCCCCTGAGTCCAGCACCCATCCAGCTCAACACACTCCTTCCTCCACTCGTCTCTCTCCCACCTCCCACACTCATCACATTTCTCCTCCTTTTCCAGCTTCACCCTCCCGTTTCCAAACTCCTCCTCCTCCTCCTTCCTACTCCAACCGACTGTCAGCTCCTCTTCCTGCTCCTTCCTCCCATCATCTTCATCACACCTCTCGTTCTTCTCCTCATTTTCCTCCTCCCTCCTCCTGCAGCCATCAAACCAATCCTTCTCCTGTTCCTTCATTCTTACATCAGCAAACTCCTCCACCTCCTTCACCCTCACATCATCTGTATCACACTTCACCTCTTGTTGCTCCTCCTTTTACTCCTCCACCTTCCCATCACCTCGCCCCTCCTCCCTCCTCTCCTCCTCCTCCTCCTCCTCCTCCTCCCCCCCCCTCTCCTCCTCCTCCCCCCTCCTCTCCTCCTGAGATAGGAGTGGTGGAAACCTACCAGCTGCTCCTCCATCAGGACCGGCTGCTGCGCCTCCTTCAGGCTCAGGTGAGATTATAATAACAATACATGACTCTAGGGCTGCTCAATTCATCGTATTTTAATCGCGATTACGATCATGGCTTGCAACGATTATGAAAACAACGTAATCGAAATAAAACTATTTTTATTTGTATTGGTTTTTCAGTTGAATTATATTTAAAGGGGACCTATCATGCACTTGTGTACGTCTTTTATACATGAATGTGTCCCCGGTGTGTCGGGGAACTCACCCCTCTCTCTTTTCCTCCATACCCAAATCTCTAAAAACGGATCTGATCCAGATTTGAAATTGTTCTGACGTCAGAAACGAGGAGCTCCGCCTGTAGAGAGGCGAAGTCCCTCCCCTTCCTCCATGGGACCTTATTTCTGAAAAAATTATGCATTGAAGTCGATGGAGAGAGAAAGATTATCTCTCGATCCCGTTTGAACTGTGCCACGAATTACACATATGATGTTTGTCAATTTAAAAGATAATTTTGCAAGTCAAATTTTTTTAAATGTGTCGTAAAACTGTGAAGTTACACTTTGTTTGTGTAAAACGCTGAATGACCTACATCTCTGGTCTCGCAGAACAACACATGTCACCAAGATGGCCGTCACTACTGTCTTGTCAACAAAAGGATTGACTTCCCTCACCATCACCCTCTCATCCTCACTATCACCCTCTCATCCTCACTATCACCCTCACTATCACCCTCACTATCACCCTCTCACCCTCACTATCACCCTCTCACCCTCACTATCACCCTCTCATCCTCACCCTGACCCTCACCCTGACCCTCACTATCACCCTCTCATCCTCACCCTGACCCTCACTATCACCCTCTCATCCTCACCCTGACCCTCACCCTCACTATCACCCTCACTATCACCCTCTCACCCTCACTATCACCCTCTCACCCTCACCCTGACCCTCACTATCACCCTCACTATCACCCTCTCACCCTCACTATCACCCTCTCATCCTCACCCTGACCCTCACTATCACCCTCTCACCCTCACTATCACCCTCTCACCCTCACCATCACCCTCTCACCCTCACTATCACCCTCTCACCCTCACTATCACCCTGTCACCCTCACTATCACCCTCTCACCCTCACTATCACCCTCTCACCCTCACCATCACCCTCTCACCCTCACTATCACCCTCTCACCCTCACCATCACCCTCTCACCCTCACCATCACCCTCTCACCCTCACCATCACCCTCTCACCCTCACCATCACCCTCTCACCCTCACTATCACCCTCTCACCCTCACCATCACCCTCTCACCCTCACTATCACCCTCTCACCCTCACCATCACCCTCTCACCCTCACTATCACCCTCTCACCCTCACTATCACCCTGTCACCCTCACTATCACCCTCACTATCACCCTCTCACCCTCACTATCACCACGTCCAGAAGAATGTCATGCAAAGCTGCCTGCTGCCTTCCTTTGATTCTCTCTGAACTGCCTGGTCTTTTTAATGTTTAATGTCAACCATTTGTGCAGATAGCGTGAAGTAGAACAGATCGCAGATGCTAATGTAGCGTTAGCATTTCTCCCCCGGGCTTAAATGGTGTATTATAGAATGATCACACCGATGTGACAGTACTCTTCAAAGGGTTCACGAAATATGACGACTACTCTTACTGTTTAACATGTTGGGTTACTTGATGTTACTTCATGTTAAGGCTAATAAAAATGACAAGGCTGTAATGCTAACTAACGTGCTAGCTACTAGCTAGGTAGCTAACTTGATCCAGCCCCTCCTGGTCCTCTCATCAGACGGGAAGCGAAAGAACGAGCAAGACCCATTGCTGGTATGATAACAACCTGGTACTAAGCACACAGGCATCTTGTTAAAGTTATCTTCTCTTAGCCAGCGCCATATAGATAGATTATATCTATATGGCGCTGATCTTAGCTATCTCTTAGTGGAGGAAAACAATTGTGACATCACTTACGCGACTCTGGGATTTGTAGTCTTTCTAGTTGCGTATTTGTCATAGTCTTATATTTCAATAGTTTTACGACAAACTGTGACTTTTTTGACATGGAAATGATTTTTTTAGATTGACAAACATCATATGTGTAACTCATGGCACAATTCAAACGGGATCGAAAGATACGTTTTCTCTCTCCATTGACTTCAATACATTATTTTTCCGAAATAAGGTCCCATGGAGCGGAAGTAGATGGGCGTGACTTCACCACTCTATATCGGCAACTCTCCACCTATCAGGGGAATGAGAGGTTGCCGTGGCATGGTAACAGCATGGTAACAGCATGGTATCAGCATGGTTACCAGGGGGGCGTGGTCAGTTGCAGCTCACTTGCCACAGAATCAGCCCTTGTGAAGACAGGGCTGGAATAGAGCAAATAGAGCTAAATGAGGCATGGCTAAAATGCAGGATCTGTTTGGTATTTTGAAAAAGAAACTCCACAGACATGTTTCATAGGTATGGCCCTACAATATATGTTTAAAATATAGCATGATGGGTCCACTTTAAGGTTCAGGGTAATCAGCTGTTCAAAATGTTCAAAATTTTTCAATAAATTGATGTTTTCAAAGTAACTGGATAATTTTTTTTTTAGAATCGTGATATCAATTATTGACCCAAATAATCGAGATTATGATTCTTGCCATAATCGAGCAGCCCTACCTGACACTTATATGGTGCTTTTCTAGAAACTCCGACGCTTTGACAGAGTAACACAAAAACAAAGAAAATACGTAAAGAGCTGATGTTTGTGTTCAGGTTCAGATGCTTCTGGAGTCTCAGGGGAAGCTGCAGACCCCCCACAGAGAGGAGGAGGCACCGAGGAGCACCGCCAGCATCGCTGTGGGGACAGGTGAGACGCTGGGCAGGTGCAAAGGATTGTACAAGGTGTAGACCATCTCTGAGATGTAGACAGGTGTGGAGAGATACAGGTGTGGAGAGATACAGGTGTGGAGAGATACAGGTGTGGAGAGATACAGGTGTGGAGAGATACAGGTGTGGACAGATACAGGTGTGGAAAGGTGCAAATGTATTTAAAGGGGAAAGGAAACACCATTACAGCTTTAATATTCCGGTAGTTTATTCATTTTACAATGGATATTGATCGTAATATTTATCAGTGATTCCCGCAGAAATGAAATATACTTTGGGGGAACGACTCGGGGTGGGGGGTTGCGTAGCAGATGCTAATTAGCGTTTTTTATGCTAACTAGCTTTATGGCTATTTTGTAAGTTGCACCCACCTTTATTTCTCTCCAAAAATATGAAAAATCTCCCAAAAAAATCTCCTCAGAAAAAAAGTTTTTTTAAATCACTGAGCACTCATTGCCACCAATGCAAATGAGTGCTCACTGAGTAAAAAAAACAAAAAACACACAAATTATACTTTGGGGGGAGCCATTATACTTTGGGGGCCCCCCAAAGTATTAACATGCTGTGGGAATCACTGATTTATTGTATATGATATTACTCGCCAAAAGAAAATTAATTATCCGCCGGCCGGGTGGGGAATTCCGGGACCAGGCCGCTGCCATTAGGGGAGTCCCAAATGGTGACGTCACTGTGTGGGTCCTCGCTCCGGGTATCCATACCGGAAGTCAACACAACGTAGCAGATATGGCAGCGATGGAGGAATTTTGTAATGAGATCGGCGTTTTGAACGATGAATTTGACTATTCGTCGGGTTGTTTAAGCAGGTTATTGACATGAAGTTTAAAAGAGAGACAATCATCAAGCCAGATACCTAGGTATTTATAACAGGCAACAACTTCAAGTTTTGTTCCTTGCGTAGTTACAATGTCTAAAACAGGCTCTGGTGTCTTTTTTGCTTTTGAAAAGAGCATTACCTTGGTTTTATCCACATGTACCAGTGGTCAGTTGACATATATTTTGTATTATTTTCCAACACCTCATACATCTTGGCAATACCATCCATTGAACACCTAGTCCAGCAATACTAGCCTTTTTAGGGCTGTTTTCCACAGATGAGCGTGTGTATGCCAGTTTAATTAGTTGAGCTAGAGAACACCCCCAATTCTCCATTGTACGTCATAATAATAGCTACCATTTAGTTTGGACGCGATTGCGTTAATTAATAAGGTCACACTGTGTCAGTAAATACATGTGTGAGCTAGTAATCTGGTAGTGCTGCAATATTTACCTCTCTCTCGGCAGCTGAAGCAACTCGTTTGGTGGCTCGAACTTCACGTTTGTTGACACTGTCATTGTCTTGCGCGGCCGACGTGCTGGGACGGTCGGTGTTCCCGACTGCATACGTTGAGAAATCGAATATTGTGGGAACAGATCCTGGCTTCAAATCCAATGTTTTGTATTGAACCAGGCATCCAGACTCATCAAACCTCATTTTGTGGACATAATCGTCATTTGTAAAGTGTTCGCTGCACACACGTGCGTACTGATTCAGCGGCGGATCGGACCGTTTCATGGAAATAACCCATGCTTTGAGCAGCTTCTCATCCTTTAGTGGCAGCCTATGGAAATCTACTTCTTCCTTCTTCGTATAAAATCCATTTGTGCAGCCTGGGGCAATACAAAACGCTCCTGACGACGACCGTTTTCTTTTGTTGTAAACTACTGGTGCATTGCACGCCATGTTGTTTGTTATTGAGCTTTGACCCAGGAAGCCGTACCCACACAGTGACGTCACTGGGAAAGTCCCGGAGCTATGGAAATAAATAAACATTGATTGATTGATGGAAGCGCCCATGGTCATTAGGCACGTATTTCAAAAAATAAATTTGCGTATCTCGATCGTTTACATTGGAAATAGACTAGATAAATACATTTCCTAATGGGAATATTGTCGCATGGAAAGCAGTTTGAAAAGTGTTTCCATTTCCCTTTAAAATGTTCTGAAGAGGTTCAAACATTTGCACACAGGTGTAAAGATGATCATTCATTGATGCTAGTTTCCATCTCTTTCTCTTGTTTCTCAGGGGCCAGTTTGTTCTGGGGGGATCCCGTCTCACCTCCCTTCCTTCATCAGGAGGCTCCTCCCCCTTCCTCACCTCCCCCCTCCTCCTCCTGTAAACCCCCCTCACACACTTACCTGTCCGTCAGTGATCATGGAGTTGAGAGAAGTGACATCACAGGTCAGGAGGCCGCCTGCTCCCCCCCCTCGCAGCACAGGTGAGACTGTTAGCATCTGTTAGCATCTGATAGCATTGTAAAGTACTTTATTGATCCCAAATTGTGAAATATTTGCGTTGCAGCAGCATAAAAAGACAAGGAATTGCACATTAGAGAAATGAAAAGACTAGAAATAAGCAATCCAACATGTAAACATCACAATAGAAATAAAATAGTATTAATGTTAAATTACACATTTACAGTAACAAAATATAAAGCAGGATGTTATAAATACATAAGTACGTGAGGAATGGAATATACAATATTAGATTGTATATAAATGTCCAGTGTGAGTTTAAGTCCAGGTGATTAGCTATAGAGTTATTGCAGGGTGTGTTCCTGTGTCGATGCACCCTGTAGCCATGTGTGTTAGCATCTGTTAGCATCATTTAGAGCCGCTGCAGGCATTGATCAGCTGTAGAGTTACATGTCTCCCCTGTTGTGTGTGGTTCAGCCTCAGCGGCCTGCAGAGCCCGGTTCTGGGGGAGAGTGTGAGCATGTACCAACCACAGGAGGAGCAGCAGAACTTCTACCAGAACCTCATGGTAACAACAACAACAACAACACGTGATGCTAGGAAACTGTAGATAATAATACCCTGCATACGTATTCAACTTATTCTTAAACTTACACTTTAAAGGTCTCCTATTTCTATATTACTCCTTCACTCCTCTGTGAAGAGAGAGGATTCTCCCAGCCGTGATTAAACGCCACATCATGTTCCAAACCACATGAAGGATTATCTCTGAAACAGGATGAAGCTCAAACTCTTTCTCTCTCGTGTTAGCCATGCTAATGTAAACACAGACCATGTTACTTCCAGAACACGTCTCATTGTTTCTGACAGCAACCTTTCTGATTGGCCCGTGGGTTTAAAGCCCGCCCACATTTTAGTAATGTGGTCATGACGCAGCAAATCTGGATCAGCTCCGTTGTTCCCCCGTTTTTAGAGATGTGGGTACGGAGGAAAAGAGAGAGGGGTTTGTTTCCTGACACTTTGAGAGTCTCCTGACACACCGGGGACACAGCGGGGACACAGCGGGGGGACACCGGAGACACATGGTGATGTAGAGAAGACATCAGGAAGTGACTTTTGCATGATGCAGATGTAGCGCTTCATTTCAGACGCCTACCCATGCGGGTCCGTGATCGGCACGGGGTGGGCCCCTGCTGAAAAGGAAAACCCCCCCGCTTGACTTGATACGCCCCCTTGATAAATAAATGTAATTTTAATGAAACCAGCTGCAATGGATCATGGATCCACCAGGGGGAGCCGTGAAAAGCTGCCACACTGGAACTCATGTGAAATAAACAGCTGATAGATCTACAGGTATCTGATCGGATATTTGATAAGATCCATATGTCACGGATAGGATCATATTCTGTGCTAAATAAGAGACATGTAATCATTTACAAAACATCACCATGTTTTTATTTAACAAAATAATGTTGTTTAATTCACGTAGGTGTAAGTACAAAACCATCGCTATGTTTTTTCATCAGGAAATGCAGCCCGGCTTAAACAAACGATTTTCAATCATCATCCTCACGATCATTTAATGTATCATATGTTCGCGAATTGAAATGAATGCACTAATACATGTAGTTTAATCCACGTGAGTTTACAACAACAAAAATAATCGCTTTGTTTTTATATCACATCCGACCGGAGGAAAATGCAGCACGGCTCTCACTACCGATCATCCTAATCCCACAGGCAAACAATAATATGTACAGTGTCAATAGTTTACTGTATTATTAGTGTCTAATATTACTGCTATAACAATCACACATTGAGTTGTTAAAATCAGACCGTTGTTTTTTTTTAAACAGTCTGAATGAAACGGCAGCTCTCAGGTGATCAGGTGTGTTTACCAGTGTTGGGACTAACATGTTACAAACTAACGCGTTACTGTAACGCAACTACCTTTTGCGGTAACTAATAACGTTACAAGTTACCTATTCCCATTCAGTAACGCCGTTATAGTTACTGTGATTTAAATGGGTGCGTTACTGCGTTACATTATGTGATGGAACTGAACCGAATCTCCCTGCGGATGTAACTTACAGGCGAATACAGCGATGTCCTCTCACAGCACCATGGAAAAGTGAAAGTAACCAGAGAGGAGTGATGATTGGTTAACGCGGGGTAACATTTCAGGGTAAGCCAATCAGAGACAGAGTTGGGCGGGTCTTGCCTTATGGGGAAAATACACAGACACACAAACACTTGCTAACACACACACATACACGGCAACGCTCACCACCAGCACACACACACACACTATGGCAGATGCAAGTATCAGCGAGAGCAGCAGCGCATTTACAACTTGGAGATATAACCACTATTTTCAATTTGTGGGGATAAAGGACGCACAACATATTATGGTCAAATGTAAACTGTGTGCAGGACAGAAAGCATTGTCCACATCGAATAACAGCAATGCCAATCTCCTGAAGCTCTAACTAATGTACATGAGGCTATAAAACTAGTCGCCAAAGACCCCACCGTCTCAACCACCGGCAGTGACCCAGATGGAGCAACACCATCTAAACAGCCAAAAAACGATTGTTTTAAATCGCCACATGTCACCCAGAGTCAACTAAACAGATTGATTGCTGAAAATAGTTTGTTTGTCTTCAGTGTCAGTCTGACAGTTTATTATTTATCTAATTGTTACTGCCAAAAGAGTGTATTTCTTGTTTAATTGTTACACTGCCAAAATAGTGTAGTTGTTGTTTAATTGTTACACTGCCAAAATAGTGTAGTTGTTGTTAATGTGTACAATGTGGTGATTGACATTATTCACCCACGGATCTATGGGTTGGGGTATCCTTCGTAGTTTTAGTCTAGTTTTAGTCGACGAAAACTCAAAACGTGTTAGTCTAGTTTTAGTCGACGAAAAATTACATTTTAGTCAACTTTTAGTCAAAATGTGTCTCTATACTCTCTGAACGCTCCGTCCCCGGCAGATCTCTGTGTCCGCTGCAGCATGTCTGTTAGGCCCCGCCCCCCGCACACAGAGAGACACAGGGAGATCGCTCTTCTGGAGTGAAGAGAGCGGAAATAATGATATTGCAAGTTAGAAACGTAAGATGCATTTTGACAGACAAGATGGACACTTGGGGGAAATATGCTGCATTCTGAATGTCCGATAGTCCACCATTAACACCTCGTCTCGTCAACGAAAACTAAATATACATTTCGTCATAGTTTTTGTTATCAAGAATCTATTTTTAGCTCGTCATCGTCTCGTCTTAGTCATGTAAAAAAGGTTGTTGACGAACATTTTTCGTCATAGTTTTCGTTGACGAAATTAACACTGGCTTTAAACTGTCGCACTTTATGATGCTTCTATCGCGCATTGCCGGTATGAAAGGGTCTGTGCCGGAAATATCAAACATTTAATAAAAGTGAAAAACAATGAACAAGACTTAACGTATTCATCATAATTAATTATATTTATTCCGTTTGGATGTAGGATGTTTGACTTTGTTTAGAGCATCCTCTCTGCAGCAGAGAGCTAAGCGCTGTCAGACCGGACCTAACCCTGAAAAGTATTATCATCTGAAAGTAATCATTATGTTATTCATATTAAATACATATAAGTATTTTTACAACTTGTATTTAGAAATACTCTGTTGTAATTATTGATGCATAAATGTGTTCATCCATTCAATGTGGCATCTGCTATAATGGGGTTAATGTATGATATTACTTAATAATACAATACATTATAATATATGTGACCCGCTCTATCGAAATCAGTCGGAAGTCGCAACGGCTCATTTAAAAAAATAAACGTGGATTTACGTAAAAAACTATTTTTTCGGGGTTCGGGTGTTTTGTTTGACTTTAAACAAACAAAGTCTTGGCTTTCAGAATATTAAACTTTTATTTCCAAACTCACACGATAAATACATTTTTGAAGTTTGTAAAGGGACTCGCAATCTGCTCTTCCTCACGCCGCCCCCCCTCCCTCCGCTGACATTATGAATGTAAGCGTAGAGTAATCATAGATAACACGGCAGGGTCCGTTACAGTTTGTTTTCATCTGATTTCAATTAAACAAAGTCTTGGCTTTCAGAATATTAAACTTGTTTCGGCAAATTCAGATGATAAATACAGCTTTGAAGCTTCGGCATAATTACAAGCGGAGAACGGAGTAACTTGACGTCACAGCAGGCAAAACAACAGCCGGTGTTTCTCGTGAGGGTTTTCCCCGGGAAACAAACGCAATACACACAAACGCAAAATTACACACACACACACACTCGTATACACACACACTCGCGAGCTTCCCCTCCAAACGAAAATATCTTCTCTCCGTAGTATTTTGATCATTTGCTAATAACCAATCAGATCGATGGATTCCAGAGAAGAGAAAACTTTAAAGGCCTTTTTCTCAAAATGACGACTCGGTGACAGTCATTATATAATGTGACATATTTCGCTTAATATTTGGAGAACAAAAACAATCCTGATCTCATTAGAAAGCTAGGAATCTCCTCTTTCCAGCAGTGTATACAACTCAAAATGTGTCTTCGGGTCAATGAGACTGATTTCGATGGAGCCGGTCACAAATGATATGATAATTATATTTTAGTTTTATTCATTTCTTATTTCATAGTTTCTCATTATTATTATTTTTATCGCTCATCTTATTTTTGATTTGATTAATCTGTGTGAATCTGTGCTGTCCTGTTTTTCACTCTCACCCTGTTGCTGTTTGAACTACTGAATTTCCGCATGGGGATTAATAAAGGTCCATCTTATCTTATCTTAATGTATAAGTTGATTTACTTCAATCTACTGTACTGTGTAAAAACACCCCAACAATATTACAAGAAATATACTGCATAAAGCAAACTATATACTTTATTTGATCTAAAACATTGATGTTTTTTCATTATAGTAGCTTGTGAAAACCATAACAAATAAGTGATTAAATGCTACAGTATTCAGCAAACACAACTGCAGAGCTGCAAACATTGCAAACAGACTAAGTTCTACAACACCCAGTTGTCTTTGTGTATTTGTGAATGAAGCGCCATCTCATGGTTAAATCCTGTAATTGAACAAATGGGGAAATTTGGCAACGCCCTCTAGCAATTTGGCAACACCCCCAGCCACTGGGACCCGCTGGGCTTTTGACTGGGACACACCCATGTGAGTCCTATCTGGAGTGCTACATCTGTAGGAGACCTTTAAAGTTGGATCGTGGGTCTCATTCAAGCTCTACCCGAACATATCCCCACTAATAACTTAATTTCTCGGAGGGGAACTTTCCAGTTCATGATTTCTTCTGCTCTGCGTCCACAGAGTCAGCTGACCAGCCGTCTGCAGGAGTCTGACAGTAAACAGGAAGTGGAGGAGTCCAGGAGGAGGAGCCTGTCAGTGGTTTCCTCCTCCTCTTCCTCCTCCTCCTCTTCCTCCAGGAGGAGGCAGAGTGGGGACCCGGTGCTCAAGGCCACCGTGAGGCAGCTGCAGCAGCTCGGAGTGAACGTGGAGCAGGAAGATCTGAGCGAGGCCAGCAGAGTCCTTCAGAACAGTATCGAGAGCAGCAGGTAACACATCGCCTGGTTCTGGCTACTCATTAGTTCATAGATTATTTTGGGTTTTCTAATATGATGAAATGTATTTGTGCATTTTGTTTTACAAGACATGGGACTTGACATGTGTTTTTAAATCATTTTGAAACTGTAGTGTTTATGTTCTCCTGATGTTTCAGGTTCATATTAGTGTGTGGTGGCCCTCGTCCTCGGTCTGAAACAAGAGCCAAGAAAAACTCAACATTCATAGATTTTGAGAATTTCAAAAAATTCTAGAAAACATTCAACATTTTGAGAAACAGTCAGAATTCTGTGAAGTTCAGAAGAAAGCTCGAGTTTTAAGATGTTCAGAAAAAATCTGTAGTTATAGATAAAATTCAGAATTTTGAGAATTTCAGAAAGAAATTAGAAATTTCAGAAAAAAGTCTGAATAAGAAAAAGTTAGAATTTTTAGATTTTCAGAAACAAAGTCACCATTCGGGGATCTTCCGAAAAAGTCACAGTTCCGTTTATAGATGTCGCACTTAGCACAGAACTCAAGGTAAGATACCCTTATTACCAGGGGTGCACATAACTTTTTTGCCCTGGTTCTCAAAGGAGCACCTGGAAATGTTGCTTGGTGCGCATCCTTAAAATGAAATAAACCGGACCTTTTGAGGGGTTCTAACGGGGGGGGGGGGCGCTAGTGAGCACGCTCATGAACTGTTCGCCCGTGCCTCGCAGCAGGGTTACTGTGCGGAGCGCATAAAGCAGACCCTTCACGCGATAGCGAGGGGTAGAGAGGGATCATCAATCATCAAAATCGACCAAGGGGGGCCAGAGATATGGAAAATCCACCCAAATGACCCCAGAAGTGGTTTCTTTTTGCTAAATCTCTCTAAAAATGTCAAACTTCACTTGTTTTGCATCAATCTTGATACAGGGTACTTATTATGTTATATTTTGGATTCCTAAAGCTTTTAGTCTACTATCCCATCATCCAAGGTTAGTTTTCACTATAAGTAATGTTTTTTTTTTTTGGACGGACACAATAATTTACATTTTTTTACTATGTTCAATCTGAATTTACTTTAAAATAAAAAACATCTATATTGATTCTGACTTTTCTACATCCAACTCACAGATATATCATTGCTTTGAGAACAAAGATTATTAATTTAACCCTTTTAGAAGATATGGTCATTTGTTCTGGGAATGTCATTTGAGCTTGAGACCTGAAAAACAGGCTCAAGGCTTAACAGGTTAACCTATCACGTACAATGCGTTGGAGCGCTAGCAAATTGAACTGTTCAATACAATCAAATGTATTTGTGCATTTTGTTTTACGAGACATGTGTTTTTAAATACTTTTAAAGACTTGTAACATACCCTTGTTTTCTGTGTGTCTCTCTCTCTCTCTCTCTCAGCACCCTGGCGAGCATCAACCCGGCGGCGGTTCTGTCCCGCCTCAGCGTCCCCTCGCCCTCGGCCAGCGCTCTGTTCCCCGGCCTCAGCGCTGATCTGAGTCTGGAGGCGAACGCCATCGCCCTGCGTTACCTGAGCGACTCTCAGCTCAGCAAGCTGTCTCTGGGAGGCCACGCCCCCTCATACCGAAGCCCCGCCCCCTCCACCGACGTCTCCCTGATGTCGCCTAGCAACATGTCCCTCGCCACCAGGAGGTACATGAAGCGATACGGGTTAATCGAGGAGGAAGATGGCGAAGAAGAGGAGGAAGATCGTCCTCCACTGACCGAAGCTCTGAACGTGACAGTCCTCCCACAAAGTCAGCTGATCCGAGAGCTGCGGCCCAAAATGCAGCTGTTAGTGGGAGGAGCTAAACCCAACGACGACGACAAGGAGAACTGCCCCAGCAGGCGGCCATCTTTGATGAGGGCGAGCAGCCGTCAGACAGAAGGGTCGGTCGGGAACATCCTGGATCTGAGCCGCCTCCGACAGCTGCCCAAACTCTTCTGATACTGCAAAACTGGTGTTTATTAAATGGAGTGTGGACTCCAATTTCCTGGAGACCGCTGCTCAAACTCCAGACTAAAACCCCCTGAGACGAACACCAAGACACCAGACTAAAACCCCCTGAGACGAACACCAAGACACCAGACTAAAACCCCCTGAGACGAACACCAAGACACCAGACTAAAACCCCCTGAGACGAACACCAAGACACCAGACTAAAACCCCCTGAGACGAACACCAAGACTCCAGACTAAAAAAAACCTGAGACAAACACCAAGACACCAGACTAAAACCCCCTGAGACAAACATCAAGACACCAGACTAAAAAACCCTGAGACGAACACCAAGACACCAGGCTAAAAACCCCTGAGACGAACACCAAGACTCCAGACTAAAACCCCCTGAGACGAACACCAAAACTCCAGACTAAAAAAAACCTGATACAAACACCAAGACACCAGACTAAAAAACCCTGAGACGAACACCAAGACTCCAGACTAAAACCCCCTGAGACAAACACCAAGACACCAGACTAAAACCCCCTGAGACAAACATCAAGACACCAGACTAAAACCCCCTGAGACAAACACCAAGACACCAGACTAAAACCCCCTGAGACAAACATCAAGACACCAGACTAAAACCCCCTGAGACAAACACCAAGACACCAGACTAAAACCCCCTGAGACAAACACCAAGACACCAGACTAAAACCCCCTGAGACAAACACCAAGACACCAGACTAAAACCCCCTGAGACGAACATCAAGACACCAGACTAAAAAAAACCTGAGACAAACACCAAGACACCAGACTAAAACCCCCTGAGACAAACACCAAGACACCAGACTAAAACCCCCTGAGACAAACACCAAGACACCAGACTAAAACCCCCTGAGACGAACACCAAGACACCAGACTAAAACCCCCTGAGACAAACACCAAGACACCAGACTAAAACCCCCTGAGACAAACACCAAGACACCAGACTAAAACCCCCTGAGACAAACACCAAGACACCAGACTAAAACCCCCTGAGACGAACACCAAGACTCCAGACTAAAACCCCCTGAGACCAACACCAAGACTCCAGACTAAAACCCCCTGAGACAAACACCAAGACTCCAGACTAAAACCCCCTGAGACGAACACCAAGACACCAGACTAAAACCCCCTGAGACGAACACCAAGACACCAGACTAAAACCCCCTGAGACGAACACCAAGACACCAGACTAAAAACCCCTGAGACGAACACCAAGACACCAGACTAAAAACCCCTGAGACGAACACCAAGACACCAGACTAAAAAACCCTGAGACGAACACCAAGACACCAGACTAAAACCCCCTGAGACAAACACCAAGACACCAGACTAAAACCCCCTGAGACAAACACCAAGACACCAGACTAAAACCCCCTGAGACGAACACCAAGACACCAGACTAAAACCCCCTGAGACAAACACCAAGACACCAGACTAAAAAACCCTGAGACGAACACCAAGACACCAGACTAAAACCCCCTGAGACAAACACCAAGACACCAGACTAAAAACCCCTGAGACAAACACCAAGACACCAGACTAAAACCCCCTGAGACAAACACCAAGACACCAGACTAAAAACCCCTGAGACAAACACCAGACTAAAACCCCCTGAGACAAACATCAAGACACCAGACTAAAACCCCCTGAGACAAACACCAAGACACCAGACTAAAACCCCCTGAGACGAACACCAAGACTCCAGACTAAAACCCCCTGAGACAAACACCAAGACTCCAGACTAAAACCCCGAGACGAACACCAAGACACCAGACTAAAACCCCCTGAGACGAACACCAAGACACCAGACTAAAAACCCCTGAGACAAACACCAAGACACCAGACTAAAACCCCCTGAGACGAACACCAAGACACCAGACTAAAACCCCCTGAGACGAACACCAAGACACCAGACTAAAACCCCCTGAGACAAACACCAAGACTCCAGACTAAAACCCCGAGACGAACACCAAGACACCAGACTAAAACCCCCTGAGACAAACACCAAGACACCAGACTAAAACCCCCTGAGACAAACACCAAGACACCAGACTAAAACCCCCTGAGACGAACACCAAGACACCAGACTAAAACCCCCTGAGACAAACACCAAGACACCAGACTAAAACCCCCTGAGACAAACACCAAGACACCAGACTAAAACCCCCTGAGACGAACACCAAGACACCAGACTAAAAACCCCTGAGACGAACACCAAGACACCAGACTAAAACCCCCTGAGACGAACACCAAGACACCAGACTAAAAACCCCTGAGACGAACACCAAGACACCAGACTAAAACCCCCTGAGACAAACACCAAGACACCAGACTAAAACCCCCTGAGACAAACACCAAGACACCAGACTAAAACCCCCTGAGACGAACACCAAGACTCCAGACTAAAACCCCCTGAGACGAACACCAAGACACCAGACTAAAACCCAGAGACGAACACCAAGACTCCAGAAACCAGATGTGTTAAAGGGGCTTTTAAAAACTCTAATTTATTTAATCCAGTCTGGGGTTAAAGCCGCCTCCAACAGCTGCCCAAACTCCACTTCAAACTCCAGGCTAAAACCCCCCGGACAAAGACACCAGAAACCAGTCGACTCAAAGGTGCCTTAAAAACAATCTTTTACATGACTTTAAAAACTGTTTTTGTTTCAATGGAATCTGATGCTTGCTTTGGTTTCACTGAAAACTCCCTGAAACCAGCTGACTCATCAGACCGCTGAGACAAACTCTCCAAGACCCTGAGATAAATCACCAGCTGTCTCATCAGTACTTTTAACTTTAAGTGTTGTTTTTTTTGTATGGAGTCTGGTGCCAAACCCCCACGAGACAGCCGAACTCCAGATTAAACACCAGGCTGAAATATGTGGCAAGATTTTAAAAAGTATAGTCTGTTGTCAAAGACTCATCTCAGACTGACACCAGATCACCAGAATACTAGCTGTGTTGACTTTAAAAGTGTTCTTTTTTTAATGTAATATGTAGCTTGGTTTGTTTTGACTCAAAGTGCCCCGAGACAAACCCCAAACAGATCAACAGCCGTTTCAACGCTGTTAAAAACTCATTTGTTTATTTAATTGAATCTTGTGTCAAAGCTTTCCACACCTGCCCAAACTCCTCTGATCTCACCTGAAACACCTGGAGACAAAACACCTGGAGACAAACACCTGGAGACAAACACCTGGAGACAAACACCTGGAGACAAAACACCTGGAGACAAACACCTGAACACCAGCTGTCTCAAAGGATCTGGGGACTTTAAAAAGTGATGTCTTTTAAATGCAGTCTGGTGCCAAATCCCCAGAGAAGCTAAGCTAACGTTAGCATCGAACAGGAACTCAGATTTGAACCTCAAACTGAAACTTTATTGACTGTTTTCACTGCTCTTATATCGGAGAGAAAGACTTTCTAAACACCTCCCAAAAAGTGATGTCTTTTAAATATAGTCTGGTGCCAAATCCCCAGAAAACGTGTTTTACTCTCTTTAATTCAAAAGACATATTCTGCAAGATTTAAAATGGAGTCTGGTGCTGGTTTGAGACAAAGCACCTGAAGTGTGTGTGTGTGTGTGTGTGTGTGTGTGTGTGTGTGTGTGTGTGTGTGTGTGTGTGTGTGTGTGTGTGTGTGTGTGTGTGTGTGTGTGTGTGTGTGTGTGTGTGTGTGTGTGTGTGTGTGTGTGTGTGTGTGTGTGTGTGTGTGTGTGTGTGTGTGTGTGTGTGTGTGTGTGTGTGTGTGTGTGTGTGTGTGTGTGTGTGTGTGTGTGTGTGTGTGTGTGTGTGTGTGTGTGTGTGTGTTTTTAAAATCTGTATATTTTAAACCCTAAAAACGTTTTCACTCGTTTTCAAAAACCTGCTGGAATTTTTTTTGTATTTTTCACATTTCACCAGTGTGAATGTAATGTTTTATTATTATTATTTTGTCGTCACTTCCTGTTTGAATGTGAAATGTTCTTTGCACATGTTTTATTTTATATTTATGATTTCACAAATAAAATTCATAATTCTTTTAATGCATTTTTCTTATTGATATTTAACTTCAGTCCTGACGTAAAGCTTCTAAATATTATTAAAGGTCCCCTGTTATCCTCCTCTTCATCAATATATCACAGGTCTCAGATATATCCAGAGCCTGTCTCTGATTGGCTGAAACACCAAACAGATCATTGCAGCATTACCCATAATCCCCTCTTTTTCAGCCCTGTTTCCAAAGTGCTGATTCTCTGTCTGTTACTTTAGATGAAAATAAGGAGCCCCTCCCCACGCCCCTCTGATGCCTCTTTCACACCAACGCGTTTTCAGCTCCGGCTCGGAAGTGAACATATTTGACCGTGATTTCATTGTAATACACGTTTCTAAATGATGCCGAAGTAACAACATACTGATACCGGTTAGTAAAGACCATGAATTAATGCTTTGACAAGTCTGCAGACAGACGGCAGGCGAAGAACCTTTTCAAATGCGTGTTTTCTGAATGGAGCTTGGCTAAGCTAACGTTATATATGCTCCGACCGTCCACACTCACAACAACGGCCTACAGACATAAATAAACCAGCGACTGTATTCTCCATGACACAGACAGTCTGTGGTTTGTACTTGTTTCACTTCTGTCTAGTTTCTGAACAGATATGAGGAGCTGTGAGCTCTGAGGGCTAACAGCTAACGGCTGATGTTGGTTTTGTGCTTCGCATTGAAGATGACATCACGGCTCCGCCTACACTGCGTTACTATAGTTACTGCCCCAGCTACTAAACTGTAATGGAAGCGCAGCATAAAGTGAGCCTGGCCTACCAAGGCCTATATACCGTACTAAGCCGATCGAGGCCCTGCAGTGGAAAAGCGCCATAAGAAGTGCCGGCTCTTTCGGCTCCCTAATGGCTCCTACACACGGCGGCGTGCGTTGTCGCTTGCCGGCGGGGGGGGCTGAAACTCGACCAACAACCAATCACATGAATCTCCCGCCCCAGACACACAAGCACGCGGTTTGATTGGCTAGAGCTTGCACTGGCATATGATTCGATTGGCTGACGCCTCCGTCGAGGCGGCAAAAGTAGAACATTGCTCTACTTTTGCAGCGAGCACCGCGAGAGAAGCTACGCTTTGCTCCCACAATGCAGTTCGGCGAATCGTGACGTCACCCCATTCAAAGTGAATGGGCAGAAGCGTTGAAGCGGCAACGCACGCCGCCGTGTGTAGGCTCCGTCACGGCCCGTCCACACAGCAGCGTGCGTTGACGCTTGCCGGCGGGCGTGTCTGAAACTCGACCAACAACCAATCACATGAATCTCCCACCCCAGACACACAAGCAGCGGTTTGATTGGCTAGAGCTTGTACTGGCATATGATTCGATTGGCTGACGCTTCTGCCGAGGCGTCAAAAGTTGAACATTGCTCAACTTTTGCAGCGAGCCACGCCAGCAACGCTCCGCGTCGCTTCCCACGATGCAGTTCGGCTAAAAGTGACGTCACCCCATTCAAAGTGAATGGGCAGAAGCGTTGGAAGCTTCAACGCACGCCGCTGTGTGGACGGGCCGTAACGGCTCTTCATGTTACCACAGTTTATCACGGAGCCTCAGTTTCGCCGCTGCGAGGCTCCGGCGCTCGCAGTTCATGCGCGTGCTCCACTAGCACCCCCCGTCAAGGCTCGCCGGCAGTACACTTTCCGTCACAGGAACACGCTTTGCTGGCGGCGAAAATCATCCCACCAGACCACTTTGCCCCTCCAACAGAGGGATGTCCTTTTCATCATTTCAAGCCATAAAAACTCGATCTTCTCTCGATTTTTTTTAATTTATTTTTTACGCCCTCTGCTCGAGTTCAGGGCGTTGTGAGCTGAATTAGGGCGTCAAATGACGGCAAGACGCCCTGGCGGAAACGCTGATCAGGACAAGTGAGAGAATCTTTTTTCCTGAAACGTTCAGAGTCTCTTTCCACAGAGGGGACACAGGTTGATGTAGAAGAGACATGAAGAAGAGGGGACACATGTTGATGTAGAAGAGACATGAAGAAGAGGGGACACATGTCGATGTAGAAGAGACATGGAGAAGAGGGGACACATGTTGATGTAGAAGAGACATGAGGAAGAGGGGACACATGTTGATGTGGAAGAAACATGAAGAAGTAGGGGACACATGTTGATGTAGAAGAGACATGAAGAAGAGGGGACACATGTTGATGTAGAAGAGACATGAAGAAGAGGGGACACATGTTGATGTAGAAGAGACATGAAGAAGAGGGGACACATGTTGATGTAGAAGAGACATGAAGAAGAGGGGACACATGTTGATGGAGAAGAGACATGAAGAAGAGGGGACACATGTTGATGTAGAAGAGACATGAAGAAGAGGGGACACAGGTTGATGTAGAAGAGACATGGAGAAGAGGGGACACATGTTGATGTAGAAGAGACATGAAGAAGAGGGGACACATGTTGATGTAGAAGAGACATGAAGAAGAGGGGACACATGTTGATGTAGAAGAGACATGAAGAAGAGGGGACACATGTTGATGTAGAGGAGACATGAAGAAGAGGGGACACATGTTGATGTAGAAGAGACATGAAGAAGAGGGGACACATGTTGATGTAGAAGAGACATGAAGAAGAGGGGACACATGTTGATGTAGAGGGGACGTGAGGAAGAGGGTTTTCCATAACAGGTGACCTTTAACCTTCAGCCACTGTGTATTTATAGGTGACAAAAACACAATAAATTCAAGGGTTCATTTATAATCATTCAGGGAAATAGCATGCGTTTGTCCCATAAAGCAAACGGTAGATTTGGTAGAAAATAGTAAAATAAGTTCATGTTAAATCCAGAGCTCGTGCTGATGCAAAATAAAAGCAGGACTTTAATAAATAGTGTTTTTATTGGTTTTAATGTGACATGTTGACTGATACGTTATTATTGCACACTGGCTATAGGAGCTGACGTTACTTCAGTCCTAAGCATTAACACACACAACATTAGTGAATCATTTGGAAGTAACTAATGTCACTTGTGAAGAACAAGGGGTTAGATCATTCAAAATCTTCAAGAATATTAAGACACGGTGTTTCCGTCTTCCTGCTTACACTGAAATATGGTGGAGCTTAAAGATGGTTTGCATGTTTTAAAGTGTGTGTTTCTGCTCTGGTTGTGTGTTTTCTGTGTGTTTCTGCTCTGGTTGTGTGTTTCTGCTCTGGTTGTGTGTTTTCTGTGTGTTTCTGCTCTGGTTGTGTGTTTTCTGTGTGTTTCTGCTCTGGTTGTGTGTTTCTGCTCTGGTTGTGTGTTTCTGTTCTGGTTGTGTGTTTCTGCTCTGGTTGTGTGTTTTCTGTGTGTTTCTGCTCTGGTTGTGTGTTTCTGTTCTGGTTGTGTGTTTTCTGTGTGTTTCTGCTCTGGTTGTGTGTTTTCTGTGTGTTTCTGCTCTGGTTGTGTGTTTTCTGTGTGTTTCTGTTCTGGTTGTGTGTTTCTGCTCTGGTTGTGTGTTTTCTGTGTGTTTCTGTTCTGGTTGTGTGTTTCTGCTCTGGTTGTGTGTTTCTGCTCTGGTTGTGTGTTTCTGTTCTGGTTGTGTGTTTTCTGTGTGTTTCTGTTCTGGTTGTGTGTTTCTGCTCTGGTTGTGTGTTTCTGCTCTGTGTGTGTTTTCTGTGTGTTTTTCTGCTCTGTGTGTGTTTTCTGTGTGTGTTTCTGCTCTGGTTGTGTGTTTCTGCTCTGGTTGTGTGTTTTCTGTGTGTTTCTGCTCTGGTTGTGTGTTTTCTGTGTGTTTTCTGTGTGTTTCTGCTCTGGTTGTGTGTTTCTGCTCTGGTTGTGTGTTTTCTGTGTGTTTCTGTTCTGGTTGTGTGTTTCTGCTCTGGTTGTGTGTTTCTGTTCTGGTTGTGTGTTTCTGCTCTGGTTGTGTGTTTTCTGTGTGTTTCTGCTCTGGTTGTGTGTTTCTGCTCTGGTTGTGTGTTTCTGTTCTGGTTGTGTGTTTCTGCTCTGGTTGTGTGTTTTCTGTGTGTTTCTGCTCTGGTTGTGTGTTTCTGTTCTGGTTGTGTGTTTTCTGTGTGTTTCTGCTCTGGTTGTGTGTTTTCTGTGTGTTTCTGCTCTGGTTGTGTGTTTTCTGTGTGTTTCTGCTCTGGTTGTGTGTTTTCTGTGTGTTTCTGTTCTGGTTGTGTGTTTCTGCTCTGGTTGTGTGTTTCTGCTCTGGTTGTGTGTTTCTGTTCTGGTTGTGTGTTTTCTGTGTGTTTCTGTTCTGGTTGTGTGTTTCTGCTCTGTGTGTGTTTTCTGTGTGTTTTTCTGCTCTGTGTGTGTTTTCTGTGTGTGTTTCTGCTCTGGTTGTGTGTTTCTGCTCTGGTTGTGTGTTTTCTGTGTGTTTCTGCTCTGGTTGTGTGTTTCTGCTCTGGTTGTGTGTTTTCTGTGTGTTTCTGCTCTGGTTGTGTGTTTCTGCTCTGGTTGTGTGTTTTCTGTGTGTTTCTGTTCTGGTTGTGTGTTTCTGCTCTGGTTGTGTGTTTCTGTTCTGGTTGTGTGTTTCTGCTCTGGTTGTGTGTTTTCTGTGTGTTTCTGCTCTGGTTGTGTGTTTCTGTTCTGGTTGTGTGTTTCTGTTCTGGTTGTGTGTTTTCTGTGTGTTTCTGCTCTGGTTGTGTGTTTTCTGTGTGTTTCTGCTCTGGTTGTGTGTTTCTGCTCTGGTTGTGTGTTTCTGCTCCGGTTGTGTGTTTCTGTTCTGGTTGTGTGTTTTCTGTGTGTTTCTGTTCTGGTTGTGTGTTTCTGCTCCGGTTGTGTGTTTCTGTTCTGGTTGTGTGTTTTCTGTGTGTTTCTGTTCTGGTTGTGTGTTTCTGCTCCGGTTGTGTGTTTTCTGTGTGTTTCTGCTCTGGTTGTGTGTTTCTGCTCTGGTTGTGTGTTTCTGCTCCGGTTGTGTGTTTCTGTTCTGGTTGTGTGTTTTCTGTGTGTTTCTGTTCTGGTTGTGTGTTTCTGCTCCGGTTGTGTGTTTCTGCTCTGGTTGTGTGTTTTCTGTGTGTTTCTGCTCTGGTTGTGTGTTTCTGTTCTGGTTGTGTGTTTCTGTTCTGGTTGTGTGTTTTCTGTGTGTTTCTGCTCTGGTTGTGTGTTTTCTGTGTGTTTCTGCTCTGGTTGTGTGTTTCTGCTCTGGTTGTGTGTTTCTGCTCCGGTTGTGTGTTTCTGTTCTGGTTGTGTGTTTTCTGTGTGTTTCTGCTCTGGTTGTGTGTTTCTGCTCCGGTTGTGTGTTTCTGTTCTGGTTGTGTGTTTTCTGTGTGTTTCTGTTCTGGTTGTGTGTTTCTGCTCTGGTTGTGTGTTTTCTGTGTGTTTCTGCTCTGGTTGTGTGTTTCTGCTCTGGTTGTGTGTTTCTGCTCCGGTTGTGTGTTTCTGTTCTGGTTGTGTGTTTTCTGTGTGTTTCTGTTCTGGTTGTGTGTTTCTGCTCCGGTTGTGTGTTTCTGCTCTGGTTGTGTGTTTTCTGTGTGTTTCTGCTCTGGTTGTGTGTTTCTGTTCTGGTTGTGTGTTTCTGTTCTGGTTGTGTGTTTTCTGTGTGTTTCTGCTCTGGTTGTGTGTTTCTGTTCTGGTTGTGTGTTTCTGTTCTGGTTGTGTGTTTTCTATGTGTTTCTGCTCTGGTTGTGTGTTTTCTGTGTGTTTCTGCTCTGGTTGTGTGTTTCTGCTCTGGTTGTGTGTTTCTGCTCCGGTTGTGTGTTTCTGTTCTGGTTGTGTGTTTTCTGTGTGTTTCTGCTCTGGTTGTGTGTTTCTGCTCCGGTTGTGTGTTTCTGTTCTGGTTGTGTGTTTTCTGTGTGTTTCTGCTCTGGTTGTGTGTTTCTGCTCTGGTTGTGTGTTTCTGTTCTGGTTGTGTGTTTTCTGTGTGTTTCTGTTCTGGTTGTGTGTTTCTGCTCTGGTTGTGTGTTTCTGCTCTGTGTGTGTTTTCTGTGTGTTTTTCTGCTCTGTGTGTGTTTTCTGTGTGTGTTTCTGCTCTGGTTGTGTGTTTCTGCTCTGGTTGTGTGTTTCTGTTCTGGTTGTGTGTTTCTGTTCTGGTTGTGTGTTTTCTGTGTGTTTCTGTTCTGGTTGTGTGTTTTCTGTGTGTTTCTGCTCTGGTTGTGTGTTTCTGCTCTGGTTGTGTGTTTTCTGTGTGTTTCTGCTCTGGTTGTGTGTTTCTGCTCTGGTTGTGTGTTTCTGTTCTGGTTGTGTGTTTCTGTTCTGGTTGTGTGTTTTCTGTGTGTTTCTGTTCTGGTTGTGTGTTTTCTGTGTGTTTCTGTTCTGGTTGTGTGTTTCTGCTCTGGTTGTGTGTTTCTGCTCTGGTTGTGTGTTTTCTGTGTGTGTTTCTGCTCTGGTTGTGTGTTTCTGCTCTGTGTGTGTTTTCTGTGTGTTTTTCTGCTCTGTGTGTGTTTTCTGTGTGTGTTTCTGCTCTGGTTGTGTATTTTCTTTGCGTGTGTATTTGTACTTTGGTTGTGGTTGTGTGTTTTCTGCATGTTAAGTGTGTGTTTGTGTCTGGTTCTGTTTTCTGTGTGTGTGTGTGTGTGTGTGTGTGTGTGTGTGTGTGCGTGTGTGTGTGTGTGTGTGTGTGTGTGTGTGTGTGTGTGTGTGTGTGTGTGTGTGTGTGTGTGTTGTGTAATGTCCTGCTGGTATTGATCCGGATTAAAGGTTGCATTTCTCTGCTCTGAGGGACACTGACCTGAGTTCAGATCACTCTTCGCAGCGACCCGTCTGAACAACACCGTCTACCTGCACAGGTAACACTCACACACTCATTGCACACATTTAGGCGTCTGATGGTGTGTGTGTGTGTGTGTGTGTGTGTGTGCGTGTGTGTGTGTGTGTGCGTGTGTGTGTGTGTGTGTGTACTATTTTAGTTACAGTTAAAAAATCCTGTTTTTTTCTGTTATTTTATTTTCATCAGAATCAGAATCAGGTTTGTCTCCAGGTCGGTCGACACGTACGAGGAATTTAGAAAACTATTTTAATAACACAATAGTATCATTCAAAAAAAGAATTGTCAACATTGTGTGCTTTAATGTAATGTATTGTTTTGTTTGGATTTTTTAAATACATTTTTCAAACTTATTCTGAAATGTTTTGTATGGGGTTTACATTGCAGTTGCTACTATTCTAGAATAAATAATTATATATAAACAGAGACATTATCAGAAAAATAAATAAACATGTACAAATATTTGCATTATAATAAATTAAAATATGGAAACATAATTCATGTTTTTAGATTGATGCTAAAAAAATAGGATCTATCATTTAAGTTTGTGAAAAAATGCAAAATATAAATGAATGAATTCAGCATAAATGCCAGTACTCTCAAAAAGTACATTTTAAAAGTTTAATCTTAAAATATTGATAAAAGTCTAAAAGATTAGAAGCGATATAAATATATATTTGAGGCTCAGGTTGTTGAATAATAATGTCTAAAAAAGGAAATGTAATTTAACATCTGCAAATCATCGCAATATTCTTGTTTTTAGCTCTAAATTCTAAAAAGTATTTTTTTTTATAGAAATAGGTAGAGAACTTTTTATTTTGTCTGGCTTTAATGTTTGAATGTGAAATTAAAACCTGTGAGATAGTGTGTGTGTGTGTGTGTGTGTGTGTGTGTGTGTGTGTGTGTGTGTGTCTGTGTGTGTGTGTGTGTGTGTGTGTGTGTGTGTGTGTGTGTGTGTGTGTGTGTGTGTGTGTGTGTGTGTGTGTGTGTGTGTGGGTGTTTGTTCAGTGTGTGTGTTCAGTGTGGGTGTTTGTTTGTTCAGTGTGTGTTTGTTATTCAGGTAGTTGCGTGTGCGTAAAGGTTATTGATGTTGGAGGGAAACTGTCTTGAAGAGAATATCGTAAAAGTATACACATTTTCCTGCTGATTCAGGACATTCCTGCACTCTGTTTGATGTTTATATCAGTATGTAGTGTTTCTACTTTAAAGAGTCCTCTCCTGCTGATGTTCAGGTGTATATCAGTATGTAGTGTTTCTACTTTAAAGAGTCCTCTCCTGCTGATGTTCAGGTGTATATCAGTATGTAGTGTTTCTACTTTAAAGAGTCCTCTCCTGCTGATGTTCAGGTGTATATCAGTATGTAGTGTTTCTACTTTAAAGAGTCCTCTCCTGCTGATGTTCAGGTGTATCTCAGTATGTAGTGTCTCTACTTTAAAGAGTCCTCTCCTGCTGATGTTCAGGTGTATATCAGTATGTAGTGTCTCTACTTTAAAGAGTCCTCTCCTGCTGATGTTCAGGTGTATATCAGTATGTAGTGTCTCTACTTTAAAGAGTCCTCTCCTGCTGATGTTCAGGTGTATATCAGTATGTAGTGTTTCTACTTTAAAGAGTCCTCTACTGCTGATGTTCAGGTGTATATCAGTATGTAGTGTCTCTACTTTAAAGAGTCCTCTCCTGCTGATGTTCAGGTGTATATCAGTATGTAGTGTTTCTACTTTAAAGAGTCCTCTCCTGCTGATGTTCTGGTGTATATCAGTATGTAGTGTTTCTACTTTAAAGAGTCCTCTCCTGCTGATGTTCAGGTGTATCTCAGTATGTAGTGTCTCTACTTTAAAGAGTCCTCTCCTGCTGATGTTCAGGTGTATATCAGTATGTAGTGTCTCTACTTTAAAGAGTCCTCTCCTGCTGATGTTCAGGTGTATATCAGTATGTAGTGTTTCTACTTTAAAGAGTCCTCTACTGCTGATGTTCAGGTGTATATCAGTATGTAGTGTCTCTACTTTAAAGAGTCCTCTCCTTCTGATGTTCAGGTGTATATCAGTATGTAGTGTTTCTACTTTAAAGAGTCCTCTCCTGCTGATGTTCAGGTGTATATCAGTATGTAGTGTTTCTACTTTAAAGAGTCCTCTCCTGCTGATGTTCAGGTGTATCTCAGTATGTAGTGTCTCTACTTTAAAGAGTCCTCTCCTGCTGATGTTCAGGTGTATATCAGTATGTAGTGTCTCTACTTTAAAGAGTCCTCTCCTGCTGATGTTCAGGTGTTTATCAGTATGTAGTGTTTCTACTTTAAAGAGTCCTCTCCTGCTGATGTTCAGGTGTATCTCAGTATGTAGTGTCTCTACTTTAAAGAGTCCTCTCCTGCTGATGTTCAGGTGTATATCAGTATGTAGTGTTTCTACTTTAAAGAGTCCTCTACTGCTGATGTTCAGGTGTATATCAGTATGTAGTGTCTCTACTTTAAAGAGTCCTCTCCTTCTGATGTTCAGGTGTATATCAGTATGTAGTGTTTCTACTTTAAAGAGTCCTCTCCTGCTGATGTTCAGGTGTATATCAGTATGTAGTGTTTCTACTTTAAAGAGTCCTCTCCTGCTGATGTTCAGGTGTATATCAGTATGTAGTGTCTCTACTTTAAAGAGTCCTCTCCTGCTGATGTTCAGGTGTATATCAGTATGTAGTGTCTCTACTTTAAAGAGTCCTCTCCTGCTGATGTTCAGGTGTATATCAGTATGTAGTGTCTCTACTTTAAAGAGTCCTCTCCTGCTGATGTTCAGGTGTATATCAGTATGTAGTGTCTCTACTTTAAAGAGTCCTCTCCTGCTGATGTTCAGGTGTATATCAGTATGTAGTGTCTCTACTTTAAAGAGTCCTCTCCTGCTGATGTTCAGGTGTATATCAGTATGTAGTGTTTCTACTTTAAAGAGTCCTCTACTGCTGATGTTCAGGTGTATATCAGTATGTAGTGTCTCTACTTTAAAGAGTCCTCTCCTGCTGATGTTCAGGTGTATATCAGTATGTAGTGTTTCTACTTTAAAGAGTCCTCTCCTGCTGATGTTCAGGTGTATATCAGTATGTAGTGTTTCTACTTTAAAGAGTCCTCTCCTGCTGATGTTCAGGTGTATCTCAGTATGTAGTGTCTCTACTTTAAAGAGTCCTCTCCTGCTGATGTTCAGGTGTATATCAGTATGTAGTGTCTCTACTTTAAAGAGTCCTCTCCTGCTGATGTTCAGGTGTATATCAGTATGTAGTGTTTCTACTTTAAAGAGTCCTCTACTGCTGATGTTCAGGTGTATATCAGTATGTAGTGTCTCTACTTTAAAGAGTCCTCTCCTTCTGATGTTCAGGTGTATATCAGTATGTAGTGTTTCTACTTTAAAGAGTCCTCTCCTGCTGATGTTCAGGTGTATATCAGTATGTAGTGTTTCTACTTTAAAGAGTCCTCTCCTGCTGATGTTCAGGTGTATCTCAGTATGTAGTGTCTCTACTTTAAAGAGTCCTCTCCTGCTGATGTTCAGGTGTATATCAGTATGTAGTGTCTCTACTTTAAAGAGTCCTCTCCTGCTGATGTTCAGGTGTATATCAGTATGTAGTGTCTCTACTTTAAAGAGTCCTCTCCTGCTGATGTTCAGGTGTATATCAGTATGTAGTGTCTCTACTTTAAAGAGTCCTCTCCTGCTGATGTTCAGGTGTATATCAGTATGTAGTGTCTCTACTTTAAAGAGTCCTCTCCTGCTGATGTTCAGGTGTATATCAGTATGTAGTGTCTCTACTTTAAAGAGTCCTCTCCTGCTGATGTTCAGGTGTATATCAGTATGTAGTGTCTCTACTTTAAAGAGTCCTCTCCTGCTGATGTTCAGGTGTATCTCAGTATGTAGTGTCTCTACTTTAAAGAGTCCTCTCCTGCTGATGTTCAGGTGTATATCAATATGTAGTGTCTTTACTTTAAAGAGTCCTCTCCTGCTGATGTTCAGGTGTATATCAGTATGTAGTGTCTCTACTTTAAAGTGTCCTCTTCTGCTGATGTTCAGGTGTATATCAGTATGTAGTGTTTCTACTTTAAAGAGTCCTCTACTGCTGATGTTCAGGTGTATATCAGTATGTAGTGTCTCTACTTTAAAGAGTCCTCTCCTTCTGATGTTCAGGTGTATATCAGTATGTAGTGTTTCTACTTTAAAGAGTCCTCTCCTGCTGATGTTCAGGTGTATATCAGTATGTAGTGTTTCTACTTTAAAGAGTCCTCTCCTGCTGATGTTCAGGTGTATCTCAGTATGTAGTGTCTCTACTTTAAAGAGTCCTCTCCTGCTGATGTTCAGGTGTATATCAGTATGTAGTGTCTCTACTTTAAAGAGTCCTCTCCTGCTGATGTTCAGGTGTATATCAGTATGTAGTGTTTCTACTTTAAAGAGTCCTCTACTGCTGATGTTCAGGTGTATATCAGTATGTAGTGTCTCTACTTTAAAAAGTCCTCTCCTTCTGATGTTCAGGTGTATATCAGTATGTAGTGTTTCTACTTTAAAGAGTCCTCTCCTGCTGATGTTCAGGTGTATATCAGTATGTAGTGTTTCTACTTTAAAGAGTCCTCTCCTGCTGATGTTCAGGTGTATCTCAGTATGTAGTGTCTCTACTTTAAAGAGTCCTCTCCTGCTGATGTTCAGGTGTATCTCAGTATGTAGTGTCTCTACTTTAAAGAGTCCTCTCCTGCTGATGTTCAGGTGTATATCAGTATGTAGTGTCTCTACTTTAAAGAGTCCTCTCCTGCTGATGTTCAGGTGTATATCAGTATGTAGTGTCTCTACTTTAAAGAGTCCTCTCCTGCTGATGTTCAGGTGTATATCAGTATGTAGTGTCTCTACTTTAAAGAGTCCTCTCCTGCTGATGTTCAGGTGTATATCAGTATGTAGTGTCTCTACTTTAAAGAGTCCTCTCCTGCTGATGTTCAGGTGTATATCAGTATGTAGTGTCTCTACTTTAAAGAGTCCTCTCCTGCTGATGTTCAGGTGTATATCAGTATGTAGTGTTTCTACTTTAAAGAGTCCTGTCCTGCTGATGTTCAGGTGTATATCAGTATGTAGTGTTTCTACTTTAAAGAGTCCTCTCCTGCTGATGTTCAGGTGTATCTCAGTATGTAGTGTCTCTACTTTAAAGAGTCCTCTCCTGCTGATGTTCAGGTGTATATCAGTATGTAGTGTCTCTACTTTAAAGAGTCCTCTCCTGCTGATGTTCAGGTGTATATCAGTATGTAGTGTCTCTACTTTAAAGAGTCCTCTCCTGCTGATGTTCAGGTGTATCTCAGTATGTAGTGTCTCTACTTTAAAGAGTCCTCTCCTGCTGATGTTCAGGTGTATATCAGTATGTAGTGTTTCTACTTTAAAGAGTCCTCTCCCGCTGATGTTCAGGTGTATATCAGTATGTAGTGTTTCTACTTTAAAGAGTCCTCTCCCGCTGATGTTCAGGTGTATATCAGTATGTAGTGTTTCTACTTTAAAGAGTCCTCTCCCGCTGATGTTCAGGTGTATCTCAGTATGTAGTGTCTCTACTTTAAAGAGTCATCTCCTGCTGATGTTCAGGTGTATATCAGTATGTAGTGTCTCTACTTTAAAGAGTCCTCTCCTGCTGATGTTCAGGTGTATCTCAGTATGTAGTGTCTCTACTTTAAAGAGTCCTCTCCTGCTGATGTTCAGGTGTATATCAGTATGTAGTGTCTCTACTTTAAAGAGTCCTCTCCTGCTGATGTTCAGGTGTATATCAGTATGTAGTGTCTCTACTTTAAAGAGTCCTCTCCTGCTGATGTTCAGGTGTATATCAGTATGTAGTGTCTCTACTTTAAAGAGTCCTCTCCTGCTGAAGTTCAGGTGTATGTCAGTATGTAGTGTCTCTACTTTAAAGAGTCCTCTCCTGCTGATGTTCAGGTGTATATCAGTATGTAGTGTCTCTACTTTAAAGAGTCCTCTCCTGCTGATGTTCAGGTGTATATCAGTATGTAGTGGTCCTCTCCTGCTGATGTTCAGGTGTATATCACTATGTAGTGTCTCTACTTTAAAGAGTCCTCTCCTGCTGATGTTCAGGTGTATATCAGTATGTAGTGTCTCTACTTTAAAGAGTCCTCTCCTGCTTATGTTCAGGTGTATATCAGTATGTAGTGTCTCTACTTTAAAGAGTCCTCTCCTGCTTATGTTCAGGTGTATATCAGTATGTAGTGTCTCTACTTTAAAGAGTCCTCTCCTGCTGATGTTCAGGTGTATGTCAGTATGTAGTGTCTCTACTTTAAAGAGTCCCCTCCTGCTGATGTTCAGGTGTATATCAGTATGTAGTGTCTCTACTTTAAAGAGTCCTCTCCTGCTGATGTTCAGGTGTATATCAGTATGTAGTGTCTCTACTTTAAAGAGTCCTCTCCTGCTGATGTTCAGCTGTATATCAGTATGTAGTGTCTCTACTTTAAAGAGTCCTCTCCTGCTGATGTTCAGGTGTATGTCAGTATGTAGTGTCTCTACTTTAAAGAGTCCTCTCCTGCTGAAGTTCAGGTGTATGTCAGTATGTAGTGTCTCTACTTTAAAGAGTCCTCTCCTGCTGAAGTTCAGGTGTATGTCAGTATGTAGTGTCTCTACTTTAAAGAGTCCTCTCCTGCTGATGTTCAGCTGTATATCAGTATGTAGTGTCTCTACTTTAAAGAGTCCTCTCCTGCTGATGTTCAGGTGTATGTCAGTATGTAGTGTCTCTACTTTAAAGAGTCCTCTCCTGCTGATGTTCAGGTGTATATCAGTATGTAGTGTCTCTACTTTAAAGAGTCCTCTCCTGCTGATGTTCAGGTGTATATCAGTATGTAGTGTCTCTACTTTAAAGAGTCCTCTCCTGCTGATGTTCAGGTGTATATCAGTATGTAGTGTCTCTACTTTAAAGAGTCCTCTCCTGCTGATGTTCAGGTGTATATCAGTATGTAGTGTCTCTACTTTAAAGAGTCCTCTCCTGCTTATGTTCAGGTGTATATCAGTATGTAGTGGTCCTCTCCTGCTGATGTTCAGGTGTATATCACTATGTAGTGTCTCTACTTTAAAGAGTCCTCTCCTGCTGATGTTCAGGTGTATATCAGTATGTAGTGTCTCTACTTTAAAGAGTCCTCTCCTGCTTATGTTCAGGTGTATATCAGTATGTAGTGTCTCTACTTTAAAGAGTCCTCTCCTGCTTATGTTCAGGTGTATATCAGTATGTAGTGTCTCTACTTTAAAGAGTCCTCTCCTGCTGATGTTCAGGTGTATGTCAGTATGTAGTGTCTCTACTTTAAAGAGTCCCCTCCTGCTGATGTTCAGGTGTATATCAGTATGTAGTGTCTCTACTTTAAAGAGTCCTCTCCTGCTGATGTTCAGGTGTATATCAGTATGTAGTGTCTCTACTTTAAAGAGTCCTCTCCTGCTGATGTTCAGCTGTATATCAGTATGTAGTGTCTCTACTTTAAAGAGTCCTCTCCTGCTGATGTTCAGGTGTATGTCAGTATGTAGTGTCTCTACTTTAAAGAGTCCTCTCCTGCTGAAGTTCAGGTGTATGTCAGTATGTAGTGTCTCTACTTTAAAGAGTCCTCTCCTGCTGAAGTTCAGGTGTATGTCAGTATGTAGTGTCTCTACTTTAAAGAGTCCTCTCCTGCTGATGTTCAGCTGTATATCAGTATGTAGTGTCTCTACTTTAAAGAGTCCTCTCCTGCTGATGTTCAGGTGTATGTCAGTATGTAGTGTCTCTACTTTAAAGAGTCCTCTCCTGCTGATGTTCAGGTGTATATCAGTATGTAGTGTCTCTACTTTAAAGAGTCCTCTCCTGCTGATGTTCAGGTGTATATCAGTATGTAGTGTCTCTACTTTAAAGAGTCCTCTCCTGCTGATGTTCAGGTGTATATCAGTATGTAGTGTCTCTACTTTAAAGAGTCCTCTCCTGCTGATGTTCAGGTGTATATCAGTATGTAGTGTCTCTACTTTAAAGAGTCCTCTCCTGCTGATGTTCAGGTGTATATCAGTATGTAGTGTCTCTACTTTAAAGAGTCCTCTCCTGCTGATGTTCAGGTGTATATCAGTATGTAGTGTCTCTACTTTAAAGAGTCCTCTCCTGCTGATGTTCAGGTGTATATCAGTATGTAGTGTCTCTACTTTAAAGAGTCCTCTCCTGCTGATGTTCAGGTGTATATCAGTATGTAGTGTCTCTACTTTAAAGAGTCCTCTCCTGCTGATGTTCAGGTGTATATCAGTATGTAGTGTCTCTACTTTAAAGAGTCCTCTCCTGCTGAAGTTCAGGTGTATGTCAGTATGTAGTGTCTCTACTTTAAAGAGTCCTCTCCTGCTGATGTTCAGGTGTATATCAGTATGTAGTGGTCCTCTCCTGCTGATGTTCAGGTGTATATCACTATGTAGTGTCTCTACTTTAAAGAGTCCTCTCCTGCTGATGTTCAGGTGTATATCAGTATGTAGTGTCTCTACTTTAAAGAGTCCTCTCCTGCTTATGTTCAGGTGTATATCAGTATGTAGTGTCTCTACTTTAAAGAGTCCTCTCCTGCTTATGTTCAGGTGTATATCAGTATGTAGTGTCTCTACTTTAAAGAGTCCTCTCCTGCTGATGTTCAGGTGTATGTCAGTATGTAGTGTCTCTACTTTAAAGAGTCCCCTCCTGCTGATGTTCAGGTGTATATCAGTATGTAGTGTCTCTACTTTAAAGAGTCCTCTCCTGCTGATGTTCAGGTGTATATCAGTATGTAGTGTCTCTACTTTAAAGAGTCCTCTCCTGCTGATGTTCAGCTGTATATCAGTATGTAGTGTCTCTACTTTAAAGAGTCCTCTCCTGCTGATGTTCAGGTGTATGTCAGTATGTAGTGTCTCTACTTTAAAGAGTCCTCTCCTGCTGAAGTTCAGGTGTATGTCAGTATGTAGTGTCTCTACTTTAAAGAGTCCTCTCCTGCTGAAGTTCAGGTGTATGTCAGTATGTAGTGTCTCTACTTTAAAGAGTCCTCTCCTGCTGATGTTCAGCTGTATATCAGTATGTAGTGTCTCTACTTTAAAGAGTCCTCTCCTGCTGATGTTCAGGTGTATGTCAGTATGTAGTGTCTCTACTTTAAAGAGTCCTCTCCTGCTGATGTTCAGGTGTATATCAGTATGTAGTGTCTCTACTTTAAAGAGTCCTCTCCTGCTGATGTTCAGGTGTATATCAGTATGTAGTGTCTCTACTTTAAAGAGTCCTCTCCTGCTGATGTTCAGGTGTATATCAGTATGTAGTGTCTCTACTTTAAAGAGTCCTCTCCTGCTGATGTTCAGGTGTATATCAGTATGTAGTGTCTCTACTTTAAAGAGTCCTCTCCTGCTTATGTTCAGGTGTATATCAGTATGTAGTGGTCCTCTCCTGCTGATGTTCAGGTGTATATCACTATGTAGTGTCTCTACTTTAAAGAGTCCTCTCCTGCTGATGTTCAGGTGTATATCAGTATGTAGTGTCTCTACTTTAAAGAGTCCTCTCCTGCTTATGTTCAGGTGTATATCAGTATGTAGTGTCTCTACTTTAAAGAGTCCTCTCCTGCTTATGTTCAGGTGTATATCAGTATGTAGTGTCTCTACTTTAAAGAGTCCTCTCCTGCTGATGTTCAGGTGTATGTCAGTATGTAGTGTCTCTACTTTAAAGAGTCCCCTCCTGCTGATGTTCAGGTGTATATCAGTATGTAGTGTCTCTACTTTAAAGAGTCCTCTCCTGCTGATGTTCAGGTGTATATCAGTATGTAGTGTCTCTACTTTAAAGAGTCCTCTCCTGCTGATGTTCAGCTGTATATCAGTATGTAGTGTCTCTACTTTAAAGAGTCCTCTCCTGCTGATGTTCAGGTGTATGTCAGTATGTAGTGTCTCTACTTTAAAGAGTCCTCTCCTGCTGAAGTTCAGGTGTATGTCAGTATGTAGTGTCTCTACTTTAAAGAGTCCTCTCCTGCTGAAGTTCAGGTGTATGTCAGTATGTAGTGTCTCTACTTTAAAGAGTCCTCTCCTGCTGATGTTCAGCTGTATATCAGTATGTAGTGTCTCTACTTTAAAGAGTCCTCTCCTGCTGATGTTCAGGTGTATGTCAGTATGTAGTGTCTCTACTTTAAAGAGTCCTCTCCTGCTGATGTTCAGGTGTATATCAGTATGTAGTGTCTCTACTTTAAAGAGTCCTCTCCTGCTGATGTTCAGGTGTATATCAGTATGTAGTGTCTCTACTTTAAAGAGTCCTCTCCTGCTGATGTTCAGGTGTATATCAGTATGTAGTGTCTCTACTTTAAAGAGTCCTCTCCTGCTGATGTTCAGGTGTATATCAGTATGTAGTGTCTCTACTTTAAAGAGTCCTCTCCTGCTGATGTTCAGGTGTATATCAGTATGTAGTGTCTCTACTTTAAAGAGTCCTCTCCTGCTGATGTTCAGGTGTATATCAGTATGTAGTGTCTCTACTTTAAAGAGTCCTCTCCTGCTGATGTTCAGGTGTATATCAGTATGTAGTGTCTCTACTTTAAAGAGTCCTCTCCTGCTGATGTTCAGGTGTATATCAGTATGTAGTGTCTCTACTTTAAAGAGTCCTCTCCTGCTGATGTTCAGGTGTATATCAGTATGTAGTGTCTCTACTTTAAAGAGTCCTCTCCTGCTGAAGTTCAGGTGTATGTCAGTATGTAGTGTCTCTACTTTAAAGAGTCCTCTCCTGCTGATGTTCAGGTGTATATCAGTATGTAGTGTCTCTACTTTAAAGAGTCCTCTCCTGCTGAAGTTCAGGTGTATGTCAGTATGTAGTGTCTCTACTTTCTACTGTCTGTCTGAGCATCTGATGATAAAACCTTTGAATCTTGAATCTTGAACACCACCTGATTGTTCTATGTCTCCGCAGAATGAGGGCTTCTGATTGGCTGTTGGTCTTGGCTTTAATGCCGCTCGTCACCATCGCCTATAATCCGGATATTTGCGGCGCCAAACCCAGAGATCTTCATCTGGAGCCTCGATGCGTCTACAGGAGCCCCGAGCCGACCTCTGACCCGACCGCTGACCCCGAGCCGACCTCTGACTCCGAGCCGACCTCTGACCCCGTTCCAGAGTCCACCAACCCCCGCGTGTGGGAGCTGTCGAAGGCCAACGGTCGCTTCGCGCTGGCGCTGCACAAACAGCTGGCCCTCAGTAAGAGCCCCGAGGAGAACATCTTCATGTCTCCCATCAGCATCTCCACCTCCTTCGCCATGACCAAACTGGGAGCCTGCAACGAGACGCTGAGGCAGATCATGGAGGTCATCATTATTATTATTATTTATTCAAACTGAAAAAAATTATCTTGTACAAAGTTTTTTGGGAATTCTTTTGTATATTTTAAGTATTTGCTCTTATTTTTCCATTATCAGTTCAACAAAGCACATTATTGGTAATAAACCTGTGTGTGTCTCTCTCTGTGTGTGTCTCTCTCTGTGTGTGTGTGTGTGTCTCTCTCTGTGTGTGTGTCTCTCTGTGTGTGTCTCTCTATGTGTGTGTGTGTGTGTCTCTCTCTGTGTGTGTCTCTCTCTGTGTGTGTCTCTCTCTGTGTGTGTCTCTCTCTGTGTGTGTCTCTCTCTGTGTGTGTCTCTCTCTGTGTGTGTCTCTCTCTGTGTGTGTGTCTCTCTCTGTGTGTGTGTGTCTCTCTGTGTGTGTCTCTCTATGTGTGTGTCTCTCTATGTGTGTGTCTCTGTGTGTGTGTGTCTCTCTGTGTGTGTGTGTGTCTCTCTGTGTGTGTCTCTCTGTGTGTGTCTCTCTCTGTGTGTGTCTCTCTCTGTGTGTTTCTGTGTGTGTGTGTCTCTCTGTGTGTGTGTCTCTCTCTGTGTGTGTCTCTCTCTCTGTGTGTGTGTCTCTGTGTGTGTGTCT